>JAODLI010000014.1:1708918-1729357 GCA_027575585.1 Percopsis omiscomaycus | reverse complement strand
CTGCTGTCTGTAGCTAGCACGTACTAGAGTGGAAGCTGTAAATGGCTGCACACCGCAAAAGGAGTCCATAAACAAGCTTCAGTGGTTGGCAATGGAGCTTAACAGGTTTTGTCTTTTGCCTCCAATTAGGTGTCCTGTCTTTGGTTACTGTTCAGCCTACAGCTGTTCCTGTGGCCAAACAGCTACTGCCCAAAACCCTTGGGCCATCCAATGTGAACATTGCTCCTCACATGCAACACGTGCCACACATGGTGAGTGATGTACATCGTTGTCAGAAAGCTAATATAAAACCTCTTGTGAAATGTAGAGGAATTGTATTTATCACACTGTCACAGCAGCCAGAACATACCCCATTTATGTGGGCTTTCAATAATTCTCAATATGAAATATGTTGCTTAACATTGCATAGTAAACAATAACTGGAAAACACTGCATGTTGGAATTACCTGCATGTATGTACAATAAAAAAGTCTTAAAACATGATCTGATCTAAGTTCTAAGGTACAATGATGAACAAACACAATCTGTTTTAACTCGTAACAAATTATCGTGTTGTTTTTTTTCCATATTGAATACATCATTCAAACATTCAAAGTGTATGTTTGAAAGATCCTAGTGAACCCCTAGGCCAATGACTTCAACAATAGCTAATTGGGGTCAGGAGTTGGCAAACCTGTCCAATCAATGAACCAAGATTAGAGGTGTGGTTTAGACCTATTATGACTTATAACAAACACTAAAATATTTTGAGTTTGCTATCTGCTGATGTGTACCATACCTGGCTAAAAAAGAGATCTCAGAAGACCTATGATCAATAAATTTTCATTTGCATGAAGCTGGGAAGGATTACAAAGTAATCTCAGAGTTTACATAATCATCAGTCCAGTTACACACATTGTCTATAAATTGAGACGATTTAAAGGTGCCGTAGGTAGGATTTTAGAACTAAATTTAGTGTAATTTCTCTATCTTGGGTTCAGCTAGGATTTTTTTCTTGCCAGTCCAGTGTCCATCATTGAGGGGAACATGAATTCCAAAATTTATCAAGGTATCCTACACAGGGTTCGTCATTAAAAACCTGGGAAAGTCATGGAATTTTAAAATTGTTCTTTCCAGGCCTCGAAAAGTATTGAAAAAAAAATAAGATCCCCAAAAGTTTTGGTAAAGTCATGGAAATAACGCTAATGCCAAAGTAAACACTAATGACATCTGTCAATTAGTCATAAGCCTATAAACAAATATTTCGTTGTATATATTGACTGCTCCGGTGAAACTTTGCCACATAGGCTGCGCTCTTGTGTGCGTTGAGTCTCATCAAGGGCATGTCCCTGATGAGACTGCAGATGGTGTCCTGGGGGGACACGCCTCAGAAGTTCTCAGTTGGATTTGGGTCTGGGGAATGTAAGGGCATCAATTGTCATCCAGGAACTGCCTACACGCTAAAGCCACATGAGGCCAGGCATTGTCCTGCACCAGGAGGAACCCAGGGCCCACTGCACCAGCATACGGTCTGACTATGGGTCTGAGGATTTCATCCCAGTACAGCAGTCAGGGTACCGTTGGCTAGCACGTGGAGGTTTGTGTGGATATGCTGGATGATGTTGCAGGCAGCATAACGTTCACCACGGAATCTCCAGACTTATTCACATCTATTGCATGTGCTCAGTGTGAACCTGCTCTCACCTGTGAAGAGAACTGGGAGCCAATGGGTGAACTTGCCAATTCTGGTGTTTTCTGTTGAATGCCAATCGAGCTGCATGGCGCTGGGCTGTAAGCACAGGTCCCACTAGAGGACGTCAGGCCCTAATGCCACCCTCATGAAGTCTGTTTCTGACAGTTTGGTCAGAAACATGCACACATAGCCTGCTGGAGGTCATTTTGTAGGGCTCTGGCAGTTTTCCTCCTGTTCCTCCTCGCGCAAATGAGCAGATGCTAGTCCTGCTGCTGGTATTGATGCCCTTCTATGGCCCTGCCCAGCTCTCCCCATGTAACGGCCCATCTCCTGGTATCTTCTCCATGCTTTTGAGACTAATGGGAGACACCACAAACCTTCCGACAGCACGTATGGATGTGCCATCCTGGAGGAGCCAAACTGCCAGTGCAACCTGAATGGGCTGCAGGTACTGCCTACCTCCTACTGCCACTACCAGTAGTGACAAAGACACTAGAGAAGTATAGAAAAACTAGAGAAGAATCAGTCACTAAGGATAAGGAGAGAGCAATTGTCTGTGGCCACCACCTGCAAAACCATTCCTTTTTTGGGGCTTGTCTTGCTGTTGCCTCTCCAGTGCACCTGTTGTCACTTTCATTTGCACCCAAACAGGTGACATTGATTCACAAACACTTATGCTTCCTAACTGGACAGATTGATATCCCTGAAGTTTAATTGACTTGGTTTTATACTGTACCCTTAATTATTTTTTGAGCAGTGTATGTCTTTTCTATATTGTCATTCATTCTTGTTATTTAGGGTATACTGTGTGCTTTAGAATTCTCAATGCAACAATTTATCCTCACTTTTTCATGTATATGCTACACCGAGACATCACAGAATGTTTGGTCATGAAAATTTGGTGGAAAGTCATGGAAATTCATTGGTCAAAATGTGTAAGAACCCTGCCTACAGAATAATGTCAGGGCAGCTGTCAGCTGAAGCTCAGAAGTTTGGGGATACAGTAGGACAATAACCCTAAACATTGAAGTAAATCTGCTACAGAATGTCTTCAGAAAATGAAAATCTTTTGTAGTGGCCCAGTCAGAGCCCAACCCTTAACCCAATAGAGATACTGTGTAATGACCTCAAGTGAGCCATTCACACCAGACCTCAAGAATGTCTGGTTCTGTAAGGAAGCTTGGTCCTCCTGAACATTGTGAAGTTCTCATCGGCAGCTTCCAGAAGTGCTTGTTTTACATCATCGTTGCCGAAGGTGGTTCAACCAGTTATTATATTCAAGGGTTCACTTTACCTTTCTACCAGCACTGTGAATGTTCAATAAATACATGAAAGATTATAATTGTGTGATTAGTTTAAGCACATTGTGTTTGTTTATGCTTGTGACTTAAATGAAGATCAGATCACATTTTCATGACCAATTTATGCAAAAGACAAGGGTATTCCAAACTTTTTCTTGCCACTGTATGTCATGGTTGCGCCAGCTCAGAAGAGGATCTATTTTGTCAGAGGCATTATGTCATGTGAGGCTAGTTGGAACAAAGTGCACACTGGGGAATTAAACAGAGGCTGAACGTACTCTAACAATGCATAAGCCAACTGAAGGTGGTGGGAGGTATTATCTAAACTTATATTTACGTCCATAGCCTCCCCTCTGCCACTAAGTCCAGACTTAGAATCCACTATAACATGCTAGATCTGTCTAAATTTGTATCAATCCTTCACATTCCTGTGTTTGGTGTATATGTTATGTCAGCTTCTCCTCAGCACATCTTACTGTTGTGTAAGCCCCTCTTTAGCATAGCGAGGTGACCAGCTAGCAGGCTCAATGGGGGTTGTTCATGGTTCATAATCTTATTAAACTACTGTCAGCAGGATTACTCTTCATCCTATTGTATACATGGAATATATACACATAACTGAAATCAGCTTAGATATCACCTCAGTGAGCGAATAGATCACCTACCCTTTCTAATGTCACCTCATTAATAGACACTGCCTCGCTAATCTTTTCAGTGTGCACTTTCAGAAGAAGCCTATCAACTTCCACATAACACATACCATGACTATGAAATGCTGATGTTTGGTGTATATTATAAGGATTATCGCAAGAATGTATTCATTCACAGGGACTTGCTGTAAACAACAATACCACTGTGGATTAAGCATGTTTTTCTACCTATGCTCTTCTATCTCCCTGATGCCTAGGTAATTGGAACGCCTCAGAGACCAACGGTTTCCAACACCATATTGGTAAACAGTCCACATACACCCAGCTCTCAGTTCCTTACCCAGAGCCAGCCACCAGATGCCTCTCCTTGGTCCTCAGGGTGAGCCTATCGCCTTCTTTACCTGGGCCCTCGGTAGCTACCTGGCTCATTATTCAGTGGTTAGCATCATGTTTGTATACGATTCATTCAAGTGTTTCAGAAGGTAATATTTAAGATCAAGTTCAGCAAGCAGAATGTGTGATGAGAAGGTGGGGTATATGCAGTGTTTCAACATGGAGAAAACGCCTGTGAGAGAACCACAGGGTGAGGCATTCATTTCCTCTTTTCTGCAGAAAACGTGGTAAAAAGGGAGAGAAGAACGGAAAGGGATTGAGACATTTCTCCATGAAAGTGTGTGAGAAGGTGCAGAAGAAAGGGGTCACGACCTACAACGAAGTGGCAGATGAGCTAGTGGCCGAGTTTAGCTCGGCAGACAACCACATGTCGCCAAATGACTCTGTGAGTGAGGCCGTGAGCAGTGGGCAACACCTTCATGAAAAACATTGTTGGTTGTTTTCGTAGGCTAAGTTAACAAGAAAAATATCTTTTATTAGCTTCCCTACATACTTTGTGTGGATATTTTAACAGAGACTTGCAATAATGTTATTGCGTCCATTCTTATGTAAAGAGGGTATTCTTTCCTTACTGGCTGATATTTTTTGCTTTTCCTCTAGCATGTGTATGACCAGAAGAATATCCGGCGGCGTGTTTATGATGCACTCAATGTGCTCATGGCCATGAACATCATCTCTAAAGAGAAGAAAGAAATCAAATGGATTGGTCTGCCCACCAACTCGGCACAGGAGTGCCAAAACCTAGAGGTACACCCATCTTTGTACGCTTCTTGTCTCTTTCCTTGGTCCTGCTCCTATTCCACAACTTGTAATCACACCATCTCCTATCAACTGTAGGTGGAGAGACAGAGGCGGCTGGAGAGAATCAAGCAGAAACAGTCACAACTTCAAGAGCTCATATTGCAGGTAAGTGTCTTGTTTGTACATACTGTACATGTAAATTTAATAGCAATCAATCCTTGCCTCGATCTTTCTTTTACAGCTTTTCCACACCTCGAAAAATAATTAAACATAAGGTTTTGTCTTTAATCCCTTCACTGCTTTCAGGTGAATTTTAATGCTTCCTTTCTCTTTTTTTGCTTTACTCCACAGCAAATAGCCTTTAAGAACCTGGTGCAGCGGAACAGACAGACGGAGCAGCAGACAAATAGACCTCCACCTCCTAACTCTGTCATCCACCTTCCCTTCATTATTGTCAACACCAGCAAGAAGACGGTCATCGACTGTAGCATCTCCAATGACAAGTATGCGTTTGTTTGAGCCATTCTCAGTAGAATAGGTATGTTAGCTTATTAGGGCTAGTCTATCATAATAAGCTACGCTTTGTCCGTTTCCCACATACAAGTAAAGCATGTGCTAATTTTTGCTGGTCATTACAGCTTTTGACCGTAGACTTTATATTGAATTTCTTGCTTTTCTTCCATATTTTGTTGTCCGCAGGTTTGAGTACCTGTTTAACTTTGACAGCATGTTTGAGATCCACGATGACATTGAGGTGCTAAAACGTATGAACATGGCCTGTGGCCTGGAGGTGGGCAAGTGTTCTCCAGAGGACTTGAAGATAGCGCGCAGCCTGGTGCCCAAAGCTCTGGAGCCTTATGTCATAGGTCAGAGCCAGGTCTCCCATATTAGTCTTTCTGTTCTGAGCCGTGTGCATGTAGAATTGGCAAGACTGGGAACATTTCCTATTCAAACTGTTTTGCATTTGACATTATTTAGAAATTTGACATTATTTAGAAAACTGCTTAGATTTTTAGTAAATGTGCACATTTGCCCAAATGTTCAGTGTTTTATGGGATAGCGATAGATTCAAAGACATATTTGTTCTGTTCTTTACATCTGAAATCTGCTCCCTTTTCTCCACTAGAAATGGCCAAGGGTCCCATCAGTAATGTCTACATCACTGGAGGGTCCTCGGCTAATGGAGCACGTTACCCTGCGGGAAGGTAAGTAGCCTTTTGATTTATCTCCAGACTGACAAAGGCGCACAAACGCTCATTTTTAACACCCCTTTCTCACAATGCAAACGTCTTCCATCCATTTTGTGTTGTTTCTGCAAGTGACAAACCTAAACCCACGTTTCTGTGTTTGCAGTGACAGCGGCGCCGATGGCACCATGGCCTCCAGCTCCAATGACTCGCACTACAGTGGGTCTCGTGTGGAGACTCCAGTGTCTTACATGGGGGACGACGACGAGGAGGACGACTACGATGAAAACGACGACGAAGACTAACCCGCCTCTCCCAACAAGCACAGTCCTTTCAGTCCACGTCACCGTGGGAACCCAGTCCCCTTTCCCTGTGTGCTCCCCTTGGTCCCCCCCCCCATGTTCTCTCTCAGCCTGGCTTTCTCAGGGGCGTGGATGAATATTGAGGAAAAAGAGGTGTGGTTGTAGCCCCTCTCTGTTCAGTGGCTCCTAAGTCACGTGCACCACAGCTCTGGGGATACTCTAGTTTATTGTTGGGACACTATGCTAAAGTCGTTGTGCGTCGAGTCCACTTCTCAGTAAGCCATCCCACTTAAAAAAAGAAAAGAAAAGGCAAATAACAAATAAAGCAAAATTCCTCTGCTGTTGGAGAATGTATAGTTTACTGTGTGTGTGTGAAATAGTTATACCTATTATGTTATTACATTTGGCAGACGTTGTGACGATCCAGTGTTCATAGATGGCCGCCAACGTGTCTCTTTGACATGCTAAGGATAGGAGAGGCCCGCGTAGTCGCTGTGGCAACCATTTCCATCGAATGTGTGGATCCATTTTGTTTCATGTTATGGACAGTTTCTACGTTTTTACCCGCCCTGCCTTCCTCAGTGTGTTGGGCTCGCTTCCTTCTGTAGGCAGCTGCTTTTCTGAACTTCTTCGCTTGTTTATTTTGTTTTGTATTTTGGAGATGTTGAGGAATTCTTCTTCACCGCCCTGTCGCACCTTGGTAGTGTTTACATATGAACAGCACCAGCAAGGTAAAGACCTCCGTAACACCCCGATAGGAAAATAAGCTTTGTTTGTTAATTACTTGTATGGATCCTATGATTGTAGCTTAGAGTATCCTTTAGAGGCCAGTGGTAAAAGGTAGACCTGGAAATGTATTGACGTATGAAATATGTGGTTGTATAGGTCTTTATGTACTCCCTTCAAAGATCTCCTTTTTAAAACTGAGCAACACATGTACTGACTCTTCCAAATACCTTTTTCTGTAATCTAATATAAGTTTGCAAATTAAATATAGATTGTTTTAATAAGTTTGCATCCATACATTTTGTTGCAAAACCTAAGACGATAGCTAAGAGGTGAACTTGCTGACTTCTGCCAAAAGTCGATTTTTAATTGACTGAATATGAAATGCCTCACAATGTCCATGCACTGAACCTAGCTCCACCTCTGTTTGGGATGACGAGTATTTGGTTGTACATTTACTTCTTTCTTATCAATGATTTATAATAAATGTAAAAACAACTTGTCTAAAAGCACAACAAAGTCCGAAGTAGTTTGAATTCACAAATCAAATGTAAAGTAGATGTATATTAAAGTTCAACTTAAAGAAATGGCACTCCCAATGCATATGCAATGCACAATACAGATTCTTAAAATTACATGGAATTACCCCTTTTTATTTTATTGATTTGATAGGAAACCCTGACCTACAGTATATAAGTTTGCATTAAATGGCTTGCTACAATATTGCTTTCATGGTGCCCCTACATAATATTGAATCTCTGTCCCAGCTAGTGCTCTCTCACTGTCTGGGGCATAAGGGTGTTAATGGATTACTGAAAGGTGTTGACTCAGGTGTGTGTGCATTCGTGTGTGTGTTTCTGTGTATGTATATGCCTGGGTGATTGAGCGCTCATGGAAGTGGGCTGGGATTTAATTCAGATGCTGGTCTCCAATCTCCCATTTTTCTCCTATGCTCCCTTCATATGCTCCCTTCACTTGCTCTGTCACTCCTCTGTAATCTCTGTCGCCAGCTGGGTGTTTGGTTTTTGGGTCTCGTAACGATGTTCTCCCTCTGAGTCGGCCACAACATTTTCCGTCATGGATATTGGAGACCTGACCACGGTGGTAGCCAACTCGGCGTACATTAATGCTCGAGGGAGCATCGATGGCTCCAATGCGGCAGCAGCGAGAGACAAGAAGTACCACTCTCGCCTCAAGCTACCACACATCACTGTGTGCGAGGACCTGAGGGACACCCTGGATTTGGCCTTCGACACAGTCTGTGTGGAGCAGCCCATTGGGAAGCGCCTATTCAGGGAATTCTTGGAAACGTCTCCACAATACAAGGGCCCTTGTCGTTTGTGGAAGGACATCGAAGAATATGATCTTGCAGAGGACTCGGACAGGATACAGAAGGCTTCTAAGACATTCCAGCGCTACATGGAGTCCTCTGCCAAGTACTACTGCCCATTTCTGTCTGAAGACATCATAGCTCAGGTAAAGGAAGGCCAGCAGTTGGCTGGGGATGGACTGTTTGCGCCGGTGTTGGCCACGGTTCTGGACTACCTCCGGGAGGCCCCCTATTTGTTCTTCCTTGAGAGTATGTACCTGAAGAGGTTCCTGCAGTGGAAATGGCTGGAGATGCAGCCCATGGATGCGGACTGGTTCCTAGACTTCCGTGTGCTAGGGAAAGGTGGCTTCGGGGAGGTGTCTGCTTGTCAAATGAAAGCCACCGGAAAACTATACGCGTGTAAGAAACTCAACAAGAAACGGTTGAAGAAGAGGAAGGGCTTTGAGGTGAGGGGAATAAATAGGAATAGACTTCGGATGAGTTTGCCATCAGTACATCCCGCTTTCATGTTTGGTGCCATTTGTGCCCTTGACCTAAAACTAAAGCCTCTATCTAATAGTAGTGTATATTAGTTCACAAAATGGCAACTTTTCTGTTATTGTGTGTGTGAAGTGTTTATAGAAGTGACTTCAAGGGGCCTTATCTGCCATAAGTGTTATTCATTCATACATTACATTCTATAAATAAACCTTATGGTTTTACAAGGGTTCAAAGCTTTCAAATGTGCATATGATTAGCAGAGTTGGCATTTAAATTTAAATAAATATTGAATGTTAGCAAATATTTCCGAATGGAATAATGTGGTTTGGTTACAAAAGATGATAGTGCCTGGTGGTGACAGGGCTGTGATGGCTAATCATTTTTGTCCTTAGCTCATGGTATTAAACACTGAGACGGGATATAGTGATTACTGAGAGCCTTAGTGAAAAGCTGTTGGCATGGTTATTGCTTGACCTTGACGGGTCTAGGGTCAATGTTTGATATGCATCAATCAGTTTGTTTATTTTAATTGAAAAAAACAAACAATAGAAGTAGAAATATGAATGGTTTTTATTTAGCATTGAAATAACAGAACTTTAAACTTCTCTCACTACTGTTTGTCATAACTTTCACCTGCAGGGGGCAATGGTGGAGAAGAGGATTCTTGCGAGGGTACACACTCGCTTCATTGTGTCATTGGCATATGCCTTCCAGACAAAGGAGGAACTTTGTTTGGTCATGACCATCATGAATGGAGGAGACCTCAAGTAATGTCACAATCTGCTATTCACACTTTGAATCTGTTTGTCAGAGTGTATCACTGTATGATACTAGCTCAAGCAAAGTCATTACATGCATACACTGGAATATCATTTTGCGACATTTATAGTGTGTAAAATTTAACCAACCACATTGGCTACATCTTAGTGCTCTACTGTGTACTAAATTTCTCTTTTAGGTTCAGGTATTGTATGCATATATACCTGCTGCAAATTTTAATTTGCCAATCTGGAGAAACATCCATTTTGACAATGCAAACAAATGTCTTATGAACCTGACTATAGTTCACAACACACAACGATGTGTCCATTTGCTCAGGTACCACATCTACTTGGTGGATGAGAACAACCCAGGGTTTAACGAGCCCAGGGCCTGCTTTTATATTGCTCAGATCATCCAGGGTTTAGAACACCTCCACCAGAAGAGAATTATCTACAGAGATCTCAAACCAGAAAATGTGCTCCTGGATAATGAAGGTACTGATATTTAAGCCAATCCGAGAATACATCTGTGTATCTAAATGTCTAAATAACCTCTGTTCTCCAGGGAATGTGCGTATATCTGACCTGGGTCTTGCTGTGGAGCTAAAGGAAGGAAAGACCAAGACGAAGGGTTATGCTGGAACACCAGGTGGGTCTAGTGTCTACCAAACACTCCTGTTGTGTTTAGAAATACTTTTTGTGTGCGTGGCACTGTTGCCTCATAGTTCTGTTAGAATTGACGGGGCCTTTCTCAGTGGCATTTACATATTCTCCCCGTGTTCATGTTTTTCTATGGATGCTCCCAATTTTCCCTGCAAATGTATGTTGGCTTTAGAACTTCAGGAGACTGCTGTCTGCTCAAATGCAGGACACATTTCCCCCCACAGGGTCAGAAAATAATCTGGAGGCAGAAATAAATCAGTAATTGGGGATATATTTTGATCTGGCTTGTATGCATGTTATGCTCATAAGAAACTAGAACAGGCGTTACCATCCTTTGCTTTGCCCGTTGTAGGCTATATGCCACCAGAGATGCTGAAAGGGGACAAATATGACACCTCTGTGGATTATTTCACCCTTGGGGTGACATTATTCGAGTTCCTGGCAGCCAAGAATCCTTTCAGGGACAGGGGAGAGAAGGTATCAAACCGTTGTCTGTCTCCATACATTTGTGCAGACGGTCTAAATGATGTTAAGTCCCTGTTACTCGTCCTCCTCAGGTTGAGCGTGAGGAGCTGAAGGAACGCATCCTGACACGGGTGGTGCTTTATCCAGAGAACTTCAGTGAGGAAGCCAGGTCCCTCTGTGACGGGCTGCTCGCCAAAGAGGTGGAGAACAGAATGGGCTTTAAGAATGAGAGCTGTGATGAGATCAGAGTACACCCCTTCTTCAGTAACATCAACTGGAGGAAACTGAACGCAGGTACCATAACTCTACATCCTTAAATTGTAAATGTGTCCCAGACAAGTAACTGAGCTAGTTTGTGAAGATCCTAATCTAATTTAATTGTCTTTAATAAAAATGTGCATATGTTATGCTATGAAATGAAGTTGTCCTTCAAACTCACGTTTCCTCTCTTTAGGAATTCTACCTCCTCCATTTGTTCCTGACTCTCGTGTCGTGTATGCAAAGGATCTGGATGATGTCGGGGCTTTTTCCTCAGTAAAAGGGGTTGCGCTGGATGAGCCCGACAAGACCTTCTTTGATGAATTTTCCTCTGGAAACATCGCCATCCCTTGGCAGGAGGAAATGATCGAGATGGGTATCTATGGAGAGCTCAATGTCTGGGGCCCAGAGGGCACCATTCCTGACGACCTGCGCAGGGAGTCCATCCTAGAACAACCAAAGTCCTCCACCTGCTGCGTTTCGTAAAGTTGTGTGCTTGCAACCTCTTAAACACAGCAGTTATATCCCCCAGAAAGTACAGACACTCAGGTTTACACTAAACCACACTGTGAAAGATCTCGGTACTCAGGATCGGCAGAAGTTGGATTTCTAACCGGGAGCCAATTTGAACACACTGATCTTGTAATTTTTCCATTCTTATGTCTGCTACTTCTTGCTGATTGAGATAGTAACATAATGATTCGGCCTGCTCCCTATTTATGAATATCAGGCGTGTAATACTTGGGCAATAGATTTAATATCTAAAGTCAGTGGAGTATCCGTGCCCCCATTGGCCCACGATCTGTCCGTGGGCTGACATCACATACTCGCCACGCACAAAGTCAATGGATATCTAGCTCAAGATTGTAGCTCTGGCAAAATGAAATGTATTAATAGTTCCAGATTGCAGTTTTGAAGTAAAGCTTTGGTATAGCTCATGACAACTGATTTACATGATCTTTTAACAAAAATGAAGAATTATATTTTATGTGTGCATCTGTCTGTCCATTCGTGCGCATTTGTATGTAGAACAATACATAATGCTTTCCTAAACACAATCATGGTGAATTGTTTGTTCGCTAATATAGCTTTTTGCTGCATTAATTATACACACACATACATACACACACACACACACACATAATGTTAAGTGTGCTATGCAACATTATCACTCTACTAATTACCAAGGATTCATGATTACACACTTTTATATTTAACTTAATGTCAGTATTTATGTAATGCTTTCGCAAAAACCAGATATTTTGATTAATCATGCAAAATCTGCTAATGAAGGATATATGTGAATATACATTAATGAATTGACACATTTGGAGCAAATTTGTTTTATAAAAATGAAGAAAGAATTGTAAAAGAATGAATAAAGTAGTCAAAATATGAAACGTATCTAAATCTATTACACTTGTGGTTTTCTGATTTGTAAAGCTTATAGCACTGCTTAGGAATGTCATTGGTCTTTGTGTTCATTCAAATTAGTGAGAGGGGAAACTAAGCTGCCTTTCTGTTATTTGCTTATTCAAATCATAAATGCCCTTTACATTTATAAAATCCAACTTTTTTTCTGAATGCACCTCAGTGCCTGACAAACAATACATTTTAAAAATATATATATTCATCCCTTCTCTCATTACAATTGGGTAATTTAGCGGACGCTTCTATCCAAAGTATCTTACAATGAATTACAAGGAGCAGATAAGGGTTAGGCACCTTGCTCAAGGATACCTACGGGTAGGCCAACTCCCAGACCATTAGATTATCCTGGCATTGCCTGGTGTTCACTGGCCCCTTCACTGCTTTGCCGTGGCCTGGTATATCCTCACCTCCGCCTGTGGTAGCTCGGACAGCAACGTTGTGTTAAAGCTACTGGTAAAGCTCTCGATGAACCTGAGGTCCGACTGGAACCGGAACTTGTTGGCCCACAGCAGCGTTGTTCTGCTCCCGGGTCGGCAGAAGTGGCGCATGGTGACCAGCAGGTCCTCCAGGTGGTCGTGGTGATAGACCACATCCGCTGCGAGCACGTAGTCATATTGACAAGCGGTATAGGGAAAGTCCCGTTCCAGGTGTCTACCCCAGGTGAGTGCTGCCACCTGTGGAGTGTAGCGACAACGGCCCTTGGAGTTCAGCCTCAGATTGAAGGTCAGATTGGACAAGATCTCTGGGAGATCGGTGGCTGTTACCCAGGCACCTGAACAAACACGGGGCAACAATGTATGAGCAATAAAGTAAACGAAGGATATAGAATAAGAAATACCAGACGCACTTGCTCACCTAGCAAACTGGCCACAATGGATAGTAAGCCAGTTCCGGCTCCAATTTCTAACACCGCTTTGTCCATGAGGTTTACTTGCTGCTGGTTATTCTCCAGGAACTGGCACAAAGCTACTGCCTATGTGAAAAAAACGTAGATTATCATCCCAACCATTCTCGTGTTAGGGTTAATAATAAGGGTAATAAGAATGTCAGCTCTATCCTCTGATGGCTGCACTCACTCCAGGCCAAATGAGAGCACCGTAAGTGTCTAGAGATTCGCGGATGCTGATGTCATGACCAGCAAAGAAGAATGACTCCTTTCCTAGTGAGTAGTAAACGGTTGGTTCCCAGGTGTTCCTTCGTTCCAGTGCCTCCCCTGCCATTATTTCACGATCGTTCACCGCTGCAGAGGACAGGATCAAATCATGATCACATTGTTTTGCTTCTAAACCTATATTGAGCCGTATGTAGGCTAAGGTCCTTGAAAATCCAAGTTACCCTCCTCTGTTATTTCTGCCTCGGCGCATACTTTTCCTTCACTGGTTTTCTCCCTCTCCTCATCCTTCGTTACCCTCTCCTTCCCGAGAGCCGAGCCTTCCCCAGGTTGGGCGGCTGTGCGCGACGTCTGCATGAGGACAGATTGCTGCAAAAACCAGAAGAGATTGTCTGATTTGTTCCCCCTGGATGCCAAGATGAGTTTGGAAGCACACCATATTGCAGCCCAGGTGTGCAGCAAAGTGGTGATAAATAGCAATTACAGTAGAAAATCCGATATATTTGAACTAAAACAGAAATAGAAATAGAAATATGGGTTGTCCATTGTCGAGAGCAATATAAAAAATAGTAGCCTATATAGCCTACTGTAAATATATAATGACAAATGCAATTACGATACAAAGGCAATATCCATGTATTCCCTCTCCACAGTTTGCTATTGCCCAAGATGTACAGTGTATTTACATGTATTCCAATATTCTGTATTTATTCAGCCTTTTTTCATACATGCTATTTTGGTAGGCTTATGTTTTACACAGTCAGCGAGTCTGGAATGGATTCAGAAAGCACTCAGTTTAGTCCACTGCCAGCTGTTAGACTCTGGGTCAGAACCAAGGTGAACCAAGTTTTTCATTAGTTATTTTTTATTTCATTTTGACTTTTTGTTTTCAATTTCGGTTTAGTTTTAATTTGTTTTTAAAGTGGGTTTGCTCCTTTTAGTTTTCATCTTTTGAATTTAATTTATTTTTTATTTTAATTTCAGTGTTAGTTTAAGTCTATTTTTGTAATATGGGGTCAGGGGCAGGAAAGGTCAGAAAAAGTATTGTGTAATATAAACTCAACAAAACATCATACCATTTCAAGAAATGTAGGACAGAGTAACAACCATCCACAAAAGACAACTATAAAAGATGTGCGTCAGTCAGTGTGTGACAAAGACGAAAACTAAAGACGTTTTCATTATAATTTTTGTTTATTTTAGTAAGCTTTGCAAACACACAATATAGTTTCAGTGTTTGAATAAGACTATTGGTCAGTGATTATTTAATGAATGGTGGCGTGATATTCTCTTTTTCACAAGTAAAGGCCACCTCATAAACATCACTATGATATTTACTCTGTGTGTCACATACCTGTATAGTGGGTAGGGCGCTGGTCTGTTGTCCCTGCTGGTCTTCGTTACCGTCGCACTGATTCTGTGATGGAGCCTTGTGTTTATAGAAGCAGCATCACTGCTGACACACCCCTAAGACTGGCAGGGCGGTCAGTAGTTTGGAGTTGGTGATGTATTTATTCAAATGTTAACATTATTATCCATGATTATACATCTGTGGGGTTCTAATAATTGTGAAATCCAATCCAGGGCTATTTTGTTTACCCTGTGAGGTCAGCATCTCCGATGTCTCTAAAACTGTGGTTTAAAAGTGAAAGTAACCTATTAAAATAGTACTTCAAAGTCAGAAATTCTCAGGTATTATGTGTACTCAAAGTCATTATGTGATGATAAATGTATTACGTATTAAAAGTAAAAGTAAATTCAAACTTTAGGACCTACAGTATAACCCCTTAGCTTTTAGTAGCATAACATTAGTATACATCTTAGTATACATAGTATACATATATATATATATATATATATACTGTATACAAATGCATGTTTACTGTATTAAAGATAATAGAACTAAGTTAAAAATTATAATAAGGCTTAATTTGAGATTATATTGCCTTATTGCTAACCTTTCAATTGCATCAGATGCTATTGGGAGGGTAGCAATATAACTGTATTAAGTTATTAGCAGTGATACCATTGAATGTCCATCAGAAATTGTATATCTTTCTTTGACTGTCAGTTCATGGAATGAGTGGCAAACAAACACAGCCTCATCTTCAGTGTCTACATTGGGCAATGGGGTAAGGGTAGAGAGATCAGATTGGCTTCTTACTATACAGTACAGAGCTGTGAGATTAGCTCATAGCTCAGCATCTGTCGGTGTGCTATAGGGAAAGTCAAGCCTGTTGTCAAATGTTTGTCACACAGGGTGGATATAGTGGCATTTAATGAAATGACTGAGCGTTTGCTCGCCTTTCTATAGGGATTACTCAGGAACAGCTGTGTCTGAATCCACACACACACACACACACATACACACATACACACAATCAACCATCTGTGTGTTGGCGAGCAGTGTGTGCCATAAGAACAGCAGCATACACTACCACGTCACCTCACTATCAGGGGCCTGGCCTCTAGAAATCCATTCCTGCTCTATTTCCATTCCCAATCCCTGCGTGGCAGTCTGCCATTTTTAATTCCTAGCACATGGGCTATCCTTCTATTCCCTGTCACTCCAAATCAGATTATCTGCTCCATCTTAAAATGTGATTCCATAATGTAACCACTTGTGTGTAATGTAATAGTTTGCACTATCAAGCATGATCTCTTTAATCCGACAAATGTCTAATATCCTGGTAGGAGAACAATGACAGTGACTTCTCACACAGTCTCACTAGTTTTTTAAGGTTTAAGGTTTAAGGTTTGTGTGTGTATACAGTACATGTGTGCCCGTATGTCTTTTTGCAAGTGTGTGAGTCTTTCATTTGGCTAACGTTAATAATTAAAATAGAACTTTAAAATCACTGCCAGTCTTAGTCTGAGAGTTGATAATCTCACCCCTCTGCATCACAGGAGGTTATAAAAGGCTGTTTAGCCCAGTGGAAAATGACTCACACTCAGAGCTACATGTGAGTCCCAGCGGGCTTAGCTGAGGTAGCATGTGTGTAGACCCTGTGTGAAGGTGTTAGCTAATGGGCGCTAAACCCTTTTAATTGGGAGGGGTTCAAAACAGTGGCTTCATGAACCACATTCACACTCAGCCGCCCGCAACCACCCACCCAACCACACACACACACACACCCAGCCAAGAACTAGAAAGGCAGAGAATGTGAAATGTGAATAGTGGGTATAAGCGGCCCTTGTCACAATGAGAGATGGTTGGCTCAGCAACAGATCTCTGTGTTGGACAGCGGGACTCTGTACTGATCCTGTGGAATAAACCACAATGCCTGGTATCCATCTGTTGGATGGGAACAGGATACTATTTATGGGGTTTTCTATGGGCTGGGTGCATGATATGGGACCAGAGACTGTATTCCTGTTGACTGGTAAGCATGCCACATCTAAAGCCCACCTGAGCTCTCCGCTCCGCACCAGTGGAGCCATGTCACCGTTAAACAAAAATGCAACGAAACGATCAAATCTTTATTCAAGTAAAATTATTGCTCTCATGTATATGACACATTCAACTTATGTTCTCATACTCATTCTGACAGCATTTTTTTGCCTTCCAAACTCCTTTTTAACCTTACAAAATAAGATGTGAAATCCCGTAGAGCCGTGCTCAATACTCTCTAATAGGGAAAGGAACAAATGAATGCTCGAAGGTCCCAGCATGGCATGTCATTGAACTTTCCCTTTCCTGAAATGCAAACAAGTCATGAATTATTAATATGTGTAATTTGAATAGAAGGCCTTCTCTTCTCTCCCACCATGTGCCCAAAATTACTCATGCATTAATTTCCACTAATAGACTTATTTTCCTATGATGCCCCCCTGTGGTTAAGGCTGATTACTGCGTTGTGTTGTGTTGTGTTGGCATGGTCTCTTAAACCTGACTGCATACGGTCATTGCGGTATAAAGAAAGAACTTACCAACAGCCAGCAGCTCTACACATTTCTCCACATTTGCTGTGTTATTGGGTTCGCCTGGCAGCCAATCAGCATAGCTCCAGCGGGACCCATCCAACCAGATAAAGCGGCCGGTCTGAAAGATAAGAAGGGGGTTTTAGATACGGTGACCTAGTATTTCAGGGGATACAACCTTATGTTTAATGTAGTGACCGGCAGTGACATCTTTTGTTTAAACCAAATCTAATTGGTCAGACAAAGACAACTAAATGTAGCTACAAAAAGCAAATGTAAGCTCTGTTTTTGTATCGTTAAATCTTTAAAAAAATTTAGGGGTGATCCTACAATTTAATAATTTTAGCAGACGCTTTTATCCTAAGCGACTTACAATTACATGGTGCTATTACATGGAGCAGATAGGGGTTAGGCATCATGCTTGGATGTCGGCCACCTTCGGGGATTGAACCCACAACCTTCCGGCTGGGAGTCCAACGCCTAGACCACCAGACTATCCTGACTATCCAGATCTTACTCAGAGATGCAGAAATTCACAGGAAATTGCAGAACTTTCTGTGATAACGTCTAAACATTGATAGCGTCCTCCTCCACACTGCACAAGCCAAAAGCTTTAACGCTTTCTCTTGTTCTTTCTATTTCTATGCCAACAAACATACACACACCTAAATACAAACACACACCTCCAAGTACCGCAATCCTCCCACCCAGGTGCGTGTGTACGCTCCATTCTCCATTTGCATCATGTTCATCACCTGCATGTGGATGTGTTGGCTTGTGATAGAGGCCAGATGGCCATTAGGGAAGTTGTCCTGGCAAAAAAACTGTGTAAAGAGTGACAGAAGATAACTATATAGCATTGGCATGCTGGTCAATCCAGATTTGGGCACTGGCAGGAAATCAATAACAATATTCTATTTATTGATAATGAGAGTAGAAATCTCACCTCAGCATCTGCTGCCTGCATAGGCCCTTTAAAGAACTGGTAACACTTGCCCTCAAGAACCACACCAGCGCAATGGGCCCACCTTGAGGCTAAGAAATGACATTACAGAATATTTAGTTTTATGGCAACGCTTTAAATCACAGGCCGTTAATTCATTTGTAATATTTAAAAATTAGAATTGTGCTTTCTCAGTAATTTCCTCATTTTGATCCCACATTGTAAACCCTGTGTAGACTTTCTCATCCAGTATACACACTATATGTATTTATTTATATTATAATCTCTTCCGATCCTCACCTTGGAAATCCTGTTGGAACTCATCTCCTCCCTTGTCCACCAAAGCCCTCCTTTCCCTCTCTGGCCCCATGCCAATATCTGAACCTCCATCCAGGGCATGGTGCTCTCCCATCACTGGCTCCCTCTCTGGGACCCGAGCCAGGAAGTCCTCCTCATCTAGAAAATGCCTCTGCTCCCCGATATCTTCCTTTGCTATCTCCTCATCCCCTACACTATTATCTGACTCTGATTCCATGATTGGCTGCTCGCCCATAATGTTCTCTCTCTCTCCTACGAACTCCTCGTCTTGTGGCAGTGGTTCTAGTTCCATTAACGGTTGTTCCTCTAAACCAAATGCTGCACTGAGAGAGAGTTCCTCTGGTTCCATCTCAGCCTGGATCACCTGCTCCTCAGTCATGACATCTTCAGCCAGCTGCTCCAGCTCCATCACTGGCTCCTCTATGGGTGTGTATTCTCCCTCCATGGCAGGCTTCTCTCCCTCAAAGTCTGGGTGTAAAACAGTCTCCAGCATGCGGTCCAGATTTATCTCAACCTGGGGTTCCCCTTCAACTTCTGGTTCCACCTTAACATCTTCCTTAATATTAATTTCTGGTTCCACCTTAACATCTTCCTTAATCTTAACTTCTGGTTCCACCTTAACATCTTCCTTAATCTTAACTTCTGGTTCCACCTTAACATCTTCTCGTTCCACCTTAACATCTTCCATAATCTTAACTTCTGGTTCCACCTTAACATCTTCTCGTTCCACCTTAACATCTTCCAGCATGCGGTCCAGATGTTTCTCAACCTGAACTTCCCCTTCAACCTCTGGTACCACCTTAACATCCACGTCCACCTTAATGTCTGGTTCCACCTTAACCACTGGCTTCACCTGAATTCCTGGAAGAACCTCCTCCACAACCACGTGACCCTGTACTGGTACCCAGTCTCCCAGCACTGGGCTGTTGCTGTCTTCCGGGGGTAAAACTGGGCTTTGAGCTGCATCCTGCACTAGTTGTGGCATCCCCAGAGCCACTGTAAAATAAATAGGGAAAACACAATTTTATATGAGTCATATTTCAACAATATATTCAACTTTAAAACTTCTGCGACCATGTTGACAGAAAGTTAAAGGTACACTTCTTGATTGCGTTATAGCGCCCACAGAACCTGCACCTTTAACATGACAACCAGACAGGAAACACAACTCAGCGTTTTTTTCAGATTGTACGTTAAAAATGTATAGAAACATTCCATTAATTAGGTATTTGTTTCACATTTTATGATTGCACGTCAATTTGACTAATGTCTTCCGTTGATTATTGTTTTATATTTTGCAAATAGAAGTAAAACATATATATTTATTGGCCAGAGGGGACAAATATTTTTCTCAGTTTTGCTATTATGCATCTATTCCCTATGGATATACTGTGCCTAAAACGAGAGGTTTTAAAATGACTAATGAAGTAAGTATTGAAGTAATTTGCTAATCCGAGGAACACGATTGAACAAAAGACCATGTTGTGCCTATGTATAATCTCAATCTCTTGTAGCCAAAATCACACACAATTACACATTACAAATTTAAATAAACTGTGTCCAGGATATTATCTCATGTAAATTTTAGCAATACATACAAGTTTATACTAAAATACAGGATTAGTACATAATAATGCATAATACATGATAACAATTAATTAAAGCAATGTGATAGTTTACTGTCATATTGCTCTCTCTCTCTCTCTCTCTCTCTCTCTCTCTCTCTCTCTCTCTCTATCTCTCTCTCTATATATATATATATATATATATATATATACAATATATA
>JAODLI010000014.1:1681504-1708818 GCA_027575585.1 Percopsis omiscomaycus | reverse complement strand
ATCTATTCACACTTCAAGTTAATTATTCTTCAAACAGTAAATAATTGCTAACTGTAAAGTGCTTAGTATTCTAAGAGCTGATCTAGCAGTGTAGAAAAAAGGATTTATTTTATTTTTTTATTTATTTTTATATTAAAGGAAGGAAAGGAGGATAGAATAAGGATTGTTAGTTTCATTAGTGCTATGAAGTAGAGAGATCAGTGGCCGAGGTACCGAGATGGATTTTGACGAGGTGGGTCTAAAGTCTCTTGCGGAAGATTGGTAGTGATTCTGCTGTTATGACTGTTCTGACCGCTGCGGGAAGGTCATACTTTTACCAGTATGACCTGGGGAAAAAAGGCATTTGTCACAGGTCATTGTGACCAATAAGTCTGACATCTGTCCTTCACATATTCAGGAGTGTCAGCCTACACAGTGACACATTGAAGGACGACACCATTATTCTCAATAGTTTGAAAACATGTCACGTTGATGTCAGATTTCATAATATGCATTAGCAGAATACAAAAGAATGAGAACATTTATATGTAGTTAGACTCAGAAATCAGACATGTTCTATGCTACACGGTTCTAAAATGGACACATGGATGCAGTTTAGAGGAAATTGTTCACATACCGTATGTTTTATTTACTAGTTTGGTTTGGAAAAGGACTGAACAACAAACAGTTTTTCCAGCTCAACTATTTACATGAGCCTTTAGCAGGAGTACAACTTTTATGCGAAATGAAATGAAATTGCATTTCTACCAGAAATGCCTTCCTCCCACTCATCCCTCCTCTTTTCCAGCCCTTCTGAACAAGTTCGGATCCAGTGGGCAGTCTTGGGGTTAGTTGTTAGTGTCCTCAAAATATTTAACTTTGCCAGGCCAAACCATTTACCATGTATGAGACAGAGTGGAATGTATTAGTACAGGAGAGAGAAACCCATGCAGACCCCGAAACACATTATTTGTCTTATTTTACTTCTCACATAAACCACAGTGTGCGTTCCGTGTTTGGTCCATGAGAACTGTTCTCGTACTAGGACAAAGTTCTACACCGTAAACTAACATAGCACCGCTCCCCCTGAATGAAAAAAGACCCCAAAGTCAGGGGACAGGGGAGAGGAAATCTGACCGCTGAGTTGAGGCAAGACAGACGGACAGCAAAGTGATTGGGCTCACCTCGGACGGCCAATAGTGTCAGCAATACAGCGAGACCCATTAACCTCAGATAAAGCTGCAGTGGAGCCATCATGTCCCGTTCCTCCTCTCACATGGATCTGCAGCAACGGTGCTGGTGCTGTGATGAAGGGAGGGGCGGTGGCAGCAAGCCAGGCGTTCCATGTGGAAACTGGCCTATGGCAGTGGAATGTTCTTCTACTTCTCTGCCTGCAAAAACAAGACTGGAGCTGGAAACGTTTTAACTCTAAAGTGAGTTTTCGTGTGTGCCTGGGGTACTTTTTCCATTTGCTGCACACACAGAAGCAGCAGTCAAAGGGAGATGCTATAAGGTCTTTTTTTTTTTATTCATAGAATTACATTCTGCTCTTTAATAATACTGCATGATATAAATATCAGTCTCAGAGACCAAAGAGTCTTGCAATATGTAATAATATATATAAGTTGGGCCAGTTATCTGAGCGTTTCACCTTCATGTGTACACTGCTAACATAGTTGTCCATCTCCAGTACTAGAAATAAATTTGTGTTATACTGTCACAATAGGTTTCCATTTCAAATACATAGTCTATATACAGTATACTGTGTATTAAAGGTGCCCTGGTATGCCTTACTTATACCGCTCTTCTCCGTTCATTGGTCTCAGCCATGAGAAACAGCAGGGTGCAGAATTCTTCTTAGAGGTGTTGATTTCATTTCAACCAGTAATGAGAGCTGGAGCTCTGTCATGACAGAGGTCCTCACCAGTTACATGAAGAGGTGAAATGCGTTATGTTGGAATGGAAAAACAGTTTATAGTGAGGTTTTACAAATAAAACACATATTTGTGTTCAAAGAAAGAGTATATTGCAACAGATTCAATATGGAATTCTATAGGAGCCACTGTTAAAAGGATAATATTGTTGATTTGTTAATGCTTAATTTCAGCGGTGATACATAATACGTGACCATTATAATACAAGATGTGATCTTGTGATCATTACTAACATTTTGGAATTCCATAACTGGGTCATTCAGATATCTCCCCCCTTTTCTAAACCACATTCAGTAATTTCATTTAAGTCATCAAACAAAAATGTCATTGAGTTGCCCCTGGAAGATGCACAAGAAGGCAAAGGTGGGAGAGAGAGAGAGAGAGATTGTGTGTGTGTGTGTGTGTGTGTGTGAGATGGAACAGTAAACGGCGTCTCTCTGTCTTTCTCAGGTAGAGAATGGAATGCAGGAAATGAGCAGTTGGCAGGACTTCATCACTTTCAGGAGCAGTGTGGAATGAATGTGGTAATAGAGTCTGTGTACGCCTACGTTCTTGATGTGGGCCGAGAGGAACTAAATCCTCTTCCTAAAGTCTGCATTGATTCAACTGTGCATACACAACACTGTGTATAACAGCTCCCAGAGAAAAGCATTACTTATTTTAAAGGATGACAGAGGCCGTCGCCACCACCCACAGGCTTAACCGCAGCCCTGCAAAGTGCACTACATAGCCTACAGAGCTACTGTTCATACTGAAGAGTACAACAGCAAACCAGCAAACTGCCATATAAATCAATGGTATGGAGACTTTCATAACTCTGCCCTTTTTACTGCCAACACCCTTCCATAGCATTAGCTTCGGTCTGACCCTCCATAGACCCTACACACTATATTTCCTTCCAAGTCTTGGCATGTCTGCGAGGACTTTAGTTTAGATTTAGATTAAGATGGATATTCTATTTTCAGATTTGCAGTACACAGGAGCATGAATTCTTTGTCTTTAGTCTTTAGAGTTAGCAAAAGATACTATTAATCCTGTATTACAGTAGATTCTGAGATAATCCAGCAGGATTTGGGGCTGGATGACTGCATCTCTGGGAATCGAGTGTTCAAAAGGTGAGTTACGGTACGTATGTACACTGTGTACTTGGAATATGCTATATGCATTATGTAATACATATAATTTTCTCCTGTCTTTCAGTCATGTCCAGCTCCTGTCTCTCATCCAGCCAGGCTGGGTCTCACGACTGAGACGGCTTTTTGTTGAGACTTGCGGTTGTATGCCAGTTCAGCCCAGAGGCACCAGATGTCCCTCACAGCTCGCATGAAAACAAAACGATTATTCTCAATTCCACTTTAATAAAAAGTATGAAATGATCCTTCATCAAAGAGACAGTGACATCAATTTACAATTTACAATTTGATCATAACATCAAAGGAGTGAGGCTGGATGTAATGACAAACAGGAATGTGCTAACGAGTTCAGCAAGCAACAGAGTACAATACAAACCTCCAGTAATCAAAGAAGATTTATTGCATAATATTAGCTACATGCAAATAGGTTAATATAATTGAACACACATGGTCCTACACATTATTGCAGAAACCGTAGCTTTCAGTCATCAATTTCCAAACCAGAATAACACACAGATAACTATAGTTACTGTTCCTAAATGCTGCAGCGTTTGGGAACAGCACCCAGAAACCCCCAGACCTGCAGTCTCAGTTTTCCTCCGGCTGGGGGTCGCTGTCAGGACTGTCATAGCCTAACTCATTGGCAATGGGGAAATGGGCCCAGAATGTTCTAGCTAGATCCTGGATCTGGTCGTAAGAGGCCTGAGCTCGCAGTTCTTCCAGCCACCCGATGAAGTCTGATGACCACAGGTTCCAGTAGGGCAGGCTTCGCTTCTCTCTGCCTGCACTCTGCCCTTCAAGGTCCGGCTGGGCATCGGTCTCTCCTGTCTCTGAAAAAGAGACATTACGTAAACATAAGTAGGTGGTTCAATTATGTCACTGCTAAACTGATGCCAAACAATACCATGCATCTCTTCCAATGGCTGATGCTGCTACAGACCTTTGTCCTCCATGTCCTATTATTGTGTGCGCGTTAGATGTAATGGCTGAGAGACGTTTCCCTGCCACAGTGATAGAGCCATCTCATGATTTCTACATAGCAGCTCTGCATAATCGTGCCAACACAACTCTATTCCAAATGCAACAGAAGACATTTTTTCACAAAAATGATAATCACCACAACGGCTATTGCTAATAAGATCCTCACTGACCTGCACGACTCGGGTAATTGAGCAGCAGGAAGAAGCCCATCATGGACACATACAGGCCCCACATGCTTTCAGGAAATGAACACTGGGCAGGCAATATAAACTGGAGACACAAACAACATCCAGCCTGGTCAAGCTGGCAAAAGGCCCCACTCTTCTGCAACAGACTGCTTGATAGTGTATGCAAGAAAAGGCACATATAACTTATAGAACATCTCAGCACAGTATATAGCAGCACAGCATGATCATATTAAAACTGTTTTTCTTCTTGAAATATAATCTATAATTAGCATAAAGATATTTTTTCCACAGTAACTTAACTCTAACATGCTGCAATAAGGAGCGAAAAGAACAGCAGCTTTATGAGGAAAACATATTTTCTTCATCATATTTACTGGGTTCAGAGCAGACTCCTACCTGTTCTTCGTGTGGTCTCGTCCTCTGTCAACGGGGTCTCAGGCCTACTGTCCAGGCGAAGAGATGAGAAGAAGGCAGACATGTTTGTTTTTCACATCCTTCCTCTGTTTTTCACCATCATCCTCCTCTCCAAACCACGTCAGCGAGCCTCTCACTCCATTTTAGTACAGAGTCATCATTTCATCATTATATCCATACTTGTAGACATTACCAATCTGCGTTGGGGGTAACGCATTACTGTAATCACATTACATTTGTCTGTCATGCAGTAATGTAACGCATTACTGTTCCTAAATTCAGTATTCACATTACAGTTAGTAATCACACAATTATGTAGTTACTTGAAATTGAGCCTTGTACTCGCCAAATTTTTCTGTAAGGTGCTCTTTGGCCTGGGCTTTGGACTTTGTGGTATTATTTTATTAAAGAGCATAACAGAAATATATTGTGTATGTTCTCCTTATTAGGATAGGAATTTGTGCTGATATGTGGGCATATGTATGGTGTAACGTTAAATTGTTAACTGTCAATTACGTGACAATGCAAAAGAAATGAATAGTGTAGCGAATTACTTTCTACAGGGAGTAAATAAGTAAAGTAATGGATTACTTTTTTTTGAGTAAACGACCCCAACACTGTTAACAATAAATATAAGCATTAGGAAGAGCACATGAAACGGTTTGGTATTCTCTATACTGCCCTCACTCAATGTATATTCATATATTGTCATGACATTTTTGTGCCAGTTGGAGAGCAGATGATAGGACGGCAGGAATAATCTGTGTAAAGCCAGTTTTCACACTTGCTCTCCAGACAGTGGTGTGCCAGTATCAAACCACAGGCTGAATTTGTCCAGACTTGGGATTTATCAAAATAACAAAGGGTTTCTCATGTTGGCATTGATTCACAAAGTCAAACAGAGAGACCTGGATACGTTCATCTTTACTGCAATGCGATGGCACAGCAAACCAGCAATGTATAATGACAAGACATAGTTATTGTAATGAATGAATCATCACACCAGATGATGTTTATAGCCTTTATCTTATCTGGCACACACGATACACTGCTGGTAAAGGTCTGGTTTGTATTTCTTTTATACTTATCAGCACCACAGCAATGGGCATTTTATTGATTAGATAATGGAACTAGGGAAGTTTTCTTTTGCAAGAAAATACATCAGCAAAAAGCTGAGATGTTTTTGAAGCTGATATAGTAATTGGAATACAACTATAGGACTCCAGCAGAATACAAAATAAAATGTAATACTGATGAAATAGTGATAAATCCTGTTTTCTGGGATGGTTTATCTACAACATATATCTATTAACATTTATACCACAGGCAATATTTCTTCATTTACTGCCCACTGAGTTTTAAAAAGGTTAGATTTATGTTAAATGACAATTGCATTCATATTTCTATGAAATTCTATTTATCAACTAATTGTAGATGTTTAAACAGCAAAGCATAAATAGGTCTAGATGGCATGACTTTGGCCTACTGTAAGTAGCCCTATACTGCGCTCTGCAGGGGATGCAATGCTTAGCCTTGCACAAAATTATATTAGCATTCACCTTTATCCAATTTGAAAAGGTAGCTATCTTGTATGCTTACGGTAGCCTACAGCAAATGCCACGCTCGAACCCGGACATTTAATCTGACAGTCCACTAGACAGTCTAGACCTGCCGGTATAAATTACTACTCCAAATTAAAACCATTTTTCACACTGTGAAGTAGGCCTACAAACAGTGGTGTTGATTTGCGTCGTGCTCAATACGATGTTGGTAACTAGGCTACTACAGCGGTTCAGCAGTGACCACCGTCGTTGTTGGGAAAGGCACTCCAGAGGAGTTATTAAATACAATGTTTTCTAGATCAGTCTCTGTTTGTAAACTGTGCGATAAGAGCTACACCGGGCTTTATCTGTGTCAAAGTCTGTGTACTCTGTCATTTAGGGATGACAATGAGATTCTGCAGATGTCAGCTGAAGATGTACAACATTCTTTCACTTTGTCATCTTTGCCGATGGCTCATCCCACTAATGAAAACCTGTCAGAAAAATAATCATTCTCTGTGATCACCCAGAGGAGGAGGTTTGCTGTGTAAAAATCTATCAGACAAGCCTGATCCACTGACAGGCAGATGGCGGTGTAATCAGCGAAAATGTCAGACATTCATTTATAGCAGGCCTGAGACATCAGCAAGGCAGACACTGCATTTACAAAGACTGACAAATATGATTAAGATAATCGCTATCTGGGTTATGTTGTCCTATCAAACGCAGGGGAGAGACGTATGAACACCACACCAGACATCAAAATAGAAATAGTGCCTCATTTTAGTGTTTTTGAAGAAAGGAAGAAAAAAAAAAAACTTTTATTGAACAAAAGTATTTAAATTCTCACCACGTGGCTGGCGGTACAGTACCATAGTTGGATTGAAATGATTCATATAGGCTATGCACCTCATGTTATTTTGAATATATACATACAGTGGAAGTAAGAATTAAATAGCAATGCTCAATAACATTCAGATATATCATATCTTATAAAAGCAGAGGACCCATTGATCAACACTCCCATTGGTAAACAAAACTACTTAGCAAAAGGAAATAAAAACAGAGACATTTGGTAAGACTGTAGAACATTTCTTTTGCTTAAAAGTCATTTATAAGCCAGTAATCACTTTGTATTCATTCAACATTCAAAGATGATTATTCAGTTCTAAAGTTTAACTTAACGCTTACTGGAAACAGCAGAAACACTGTTAAAGAGATTGTTCATTGATTGCTCACATAACCAAGTCATTGCTGGAATACACATGTCATTTATTTGCAGCTAAATGATAACTGACAGCCAAATTACAAATGTCTTATAAAACGTACAGATTGGGGCTGCCCCATTAGTTGACTATTCTGTTAATGTCTCAACTGATCATTGTATCCTGAAAAAAAAAAAAATGGAATCACAAATATGTCCGCAAAGATTAATTCATCTTTAATAAATACTAGATCAAAAGAGGTAATGTTTCATAATTGCATTCAATTCAGGAAGACAATGACAAACTTCACACACACAGCAGTCAACTAAGAACTCCCTTTCCCACTCTTTTTGAGCTTTGGGGCAGGCCAAGTGTACTAATTCAGAAGTGTTACTAAAGGTTTCCATTACCCTTGAATTAGTGCCCCCAATGCTACTCCCCAATGGACAACATCAAGTACCTGTGGGCTGAAAACAACGCAGAGCAGTGCTGCTACAAATGCTACACGAGGTGAATGCAGACATGTGGAGGGCGAGCACCGGAGAACAGCAGAGCAAGATCGCCGCATTTGTTTCTGCGGTAAGATCTGCTTCAGAGAGACTTCAGAGTTCTCCTTTGCATCGAGGAGTCCCCTCCGGTGTTTTCAGAAGTCTTCCAGAACGCACCAGGGAGATTCAGCTGCTAAGCGCATTCCTCTGGATAAAGACTGTAGGCTTTTGCAGAGTCTTATAAATGAAACAGGAAGTTAAAAAAGAAAGAAGGAGACAAAGGTTTGGAAATCATGTAGAATGGTGGATCAAGAGAAAAAGGCAAAAGAGTGATTATGGTCACTTTGTGAAGTCTTATGAAACATCTTGAGTGAAACGTCAAAAGTGTGTTTGTGAAGAAAAAAAAAAAAGCATCTCAAACCTATCTTGACAATAAATGAACAAAGAATGGCATAAAACAAAAGGCCAGCAATTATACATGACAACACCAGACAGTTAGGTCCCAAGGAGGTTAAAAATAAGTTTATAGCTATTTCGTCCATGTATGTCTGGCGGGTTAAGAGCAATGGTGTAACCTACATGTGTGCGTTCAGCAGTAAAAGGAGAGCATGACATCACTAGGGTAGCTTAACCTCCAAATCCTCAAGTATTTTGTTATCCGCTGCAAATGTGGCTGAATAATTGCTTACACAATGTTTGCAGGCTTGGGGTAATGGGTTTGGTGCTATACGACCAAACAGAATTTCACCTCAGCACCACCAGAGGGCGATAAGGGAACCTGTAAGGACTTACAGAGTGTGTGGGTGCAGTACAGACGGCATTAGATCTCGATGCTCCACAGCGAAAAGGGTCCAGAGCTAAGGCTTGCATTAAGACAGCTAGGATGTGGAATTGGTACAGGTGTCTTGTTTCTGTGTGTTGTACAAACATGTTCCAGTGTAAGTGTGTGTGTGTGGGGGTGTGGGGGTGGGGGGGTGGAGGGGGGTCACAGCAGCGCTTTGACCAGATACAGCTTGTCCCCATGTTCACTGGTGAAGATGGGGGCTTTCTTGTAGTGCTCCACGAGCTCCTCCATAGAGCTGAACCTGCGCTGGCCGATACAATACACTCCCTCCAACTGCTGCACTTTAAAGTGCTTATTTTTACCCACCGCCTTCAGGGAGACAGAAAAATCACTTGGCTGAAAGAGAAAGAGAGAAAGAGAGTTAGATTTACCAGGTTTTGTACAACTTAAATGTAGCACAAAACCCTCTGTACCAGCAGGGGGCAGTGCCGTATTACAAAAGACGTGGTCGTCATACAGACAGAGTCCTGAATTTATGGTGTGAAAAAAAAAGAAATCCATCCATGGATAATTTTGTCCACATTTCGATTCCTCACTTTTATTTATTTATTTTTCAATAATAAATAGATTTTTCATTTAAAACCAAGCTGTTTTCTATTATTACTGTTCTAATGTCAAGGAGGTTTCCACTTTGGTTTGTCTGATTATTTTAGTAGTGATTTAGTGGTCAGCTCTTTACAGTCTTGGTACCACTGCCCACGCCATCCCTCGCCACTTACCGATGACTCGCTGTCTCGTATGAGGAAGTCGCCCTGCTCTCCCCTCTCATTCAGCACACACTCGGCCTGGTGTCTGGTCACGTTGCCGTAGTACCAGTCCCTCCCGGCGAACTTCCCTGAGCGGGCGGGGCCCACGCTGCGGTTCTGCGGGGAGCTGGGGGCTGAGGAGGAGGAGGAGGAGATGGAGGCGGGGGGAAGGCCGGGGCCCTCGTTCAGTACCACCACATAGTTCTTGGGCACCAGCCCCAGCAGGCCGCGGGCGTTCTTACAGCGCCACCACTCCGGGTCGTTCTCAGGCTTCTCCACCACCTCCATCACCTCGCCCTTCTCAAAGTTCAGCTCCTCCTCCGTCACCGAGCTGAAGGGGTACAGGGTCTGCACCAAGTGGAGGACCACATCGCCCCCCCCGCCGCCCCCTGCCCGCCCGTTGGCCTGCCCTGGCCCCGGCGGGGCCCCGTAGTAGACCCCCGAGGGGTCTGCCTCCCCTCGGTCGTCCGCTCCCACCAGCTCCTCCTGGACGTAGTTGGAGGGGAACCAGCCCACGCGGCCCGCCTGGCTGCCCCGCCACCAGCCATCGCTGCACTTCTCCATCACCATCACCCGGGTGCCCTTGAGCAGGCTCAGCTCATCCTCCCTCTCGGCCGCGTAGGCAAACTTCACCACGGCGGGGATGTTGAGGTCATAGATCCTCTCGGCGGCTCCGCCCCCGCCTCCCGTCCCCCCTCCCCCGCCGCCGTTGGACGGGTACTCTGTGTCCGAGCTGGGCGTCGGGGAGGTGTCGCGGTTGCTGGTCTTCCGCTTGGTTTTACCCAAACCTGAGAAGCAAGGGAGGGAGGGCCAGAGATTCAATTAGATTAGTGAAGAAGTCTTCCTGGGTCCCAGAGAGACTGCCGAGAGAAAAGTGTTTTTCAATAGATATGAAACATTCATCTTTAATAAAAGGTCATGAGAGCTTAGAGAGAGAAAGGTTGCGGCGCACGAGTCAGCGGAGATTGAGATGAACAGATGTTATTGGGGGATGGGGTTTGTACGGTATATCCAAAGGCTCATTATCAGCAGTGACAAGCTTTTAACATCAGGAGATAATGTCAAAATATAGGCATGTGGATGTTTACACTATAGTACAGATTCAGACTTCCTACTTGATAAAGGGGGGGTCTGTGTCTGGGATACAAGAGGACCGTGCCATTGTGTTACTGTTACATTATTCTATCTTATAGGAAAATCAACACAGAGCTGCGCACAACATCTTCCACTGTGCACCCATGATTCTCTCAAGGGCAAAGAATAGAGTGCGCTTTATCAACTTGGTCTTCTAGCTAAAGTCAAGCTTCTACTACACACGCCTTCCTGCTAATGAAATGGCTGAAAATAGTTGGCGCAGACAGCGACGGAAAAGTGGAGCAGGCCGCCCAGGTCTGCAAATGACAGGCGTCAAGTGGATCAAAGGAGCCTCCCTTCCTACCTGTCTCCAACTCTCTCGCTCCTGCACACCAAAGGCATCTCTTAAATGCGTGTTGATTGCTAGCGGTCCGTGTGGGAGTGCCACAACCGTCTGAAACACATCACAGGCCCGCTGGTTCGCTCCCACCTGTCAAGGCGAAGCCTGAGCAAGGACGATCGAGAGATGTATCTCTTTGCGAGATTGATATTCTGGCTCACAAGCTATTCTTTTGACAATATTCTACTTAATTTGCCGCTGCAATATCCTAATGCCCCCACGGGGATAATACACGTTTAAATAACCCAATCTAAATTCATGCTAAAAGAGAGCATGGGGCTATGAGGCTCCGGGTGCTGAAACCATCCTCCGCCTGAGCTGGGGGAGCTAACAATGTGTCGTACCATGCAGGGCCAAATCAGCATACCAAATTTTTATGCCTCCGTCAACTGCAGTCACATCCTGTCCAAATCCTTTCCAAATTTGCTAATTTTCTAGACAGATATCGTTCGCTTTCCCCCCTGAGAGCGAGCAGAAATGCCAGAGAAATGTCAGCGCTGAAAAAGTAACAGTAGGGTAGCATTGCAAGTCGGTGGGGTCAAACAGAGTAGCATGAAACTTCGTTGGTAGAGACAGGAGGAGGAGGTCGAAAGCGAGGAAGAGAGCTGGAGGGTCTCCTGGCAGCTGTTTCCAGCACACGGCGAGGGAGTCACACGAGAATGCAGCTGACAGAAACCACAAAGAGCAGGAGGATGGGCCGGGAATACTGAGCAGATCATGTTTAATAGAATAAAGTCAACAGTGTTTTATAACGGATGCCAATATGTGGCGAGTCGGATGCCCTGCATTTCAGATACTGGTGTGTATTAGTACTATGTGCGTGTGCTTGCGTGCGTGCGGCTCCATGGCTGCAAGCCAAGGAGAAAGGTCATCTCTGGGTGGTTGCTCAAAGGGAGCGGGACTGTCGACTGCCATGGGGGCGGAGAGGAGACAGGGCAGTGGGCACACACATTTCTGCATGACCTCGGCTCAGCAAAATTCACACTTAGGAACCCCCCCCCCCCCACTCCCCACCCCACCCCCACCCACGGTTTTTCACCTTGCGCATTTCCACTTCAAGGCTGTGGCCTGCTGGACTGTGGTCTTCTCCCCACACTCCAGGGCTTCTGCTACTGCTGCTACCTCTTCATCATCGTCATCATCATCATAGCAGAGACACTACGTCAGCAGGTCTCGCTGCATAACAAACGGGTTGTTCTAAAGATGCTGGCTTTAATGAGCCATTACGCCTACACAATACAACACTAGTACCCACATGATACAATGAAGTCTGTTCAGTGGGTTCTAAAATAAACACAATGTTAACCACAAACCACATTGCCTTTGCGTACCATTGAGTGAGCATGGCCCAGCAGCAGCAGTGATTTAGACATAGCTTTAGATACCCCCCCACTGTGTTGCTCACTGATAAATATTCCACGGGTATTTGGCGGGTTATGTTCCCTGACAGAGACCTGATGCATTACTGTGTGTAGGTAGAGGAAAGCTGCCTAATAGCTTAAAATGCACAAAGAGACACTTTGTCAGATGGAAGTTCTGTCGTCGTTTTTTTTTTTTTTTTTTTAAATGCTGCTGTTATTTCCCCCCTGAGAGAAGAAATCCAGACAGTGTGGATATTTACAATTTATCTCCTGACTACGCAGAGCACATGGTCTCAAGACACAGCAGTATACATAATGCGACCGCATTAAAGTACTTTAGACGGCAAACGAAGCGTGAGATTGCAGCAATCGCAGACTATCCGAAAGCTCTCTTAATTAAAAGGACCAATTGAGGAACTGAAAAGGAGCGCTAGAGACCTCTTGAACTAATTTCAACAATGGCCAATCAGAGCTGCCGTTCCTGGGCGTTTTGTCCGTTTCCATTAGCTTGTGACCCCACCTAGTGGTCATCACCTCATCAGGAAACTATGCCTAGATACTCGTTCAGGCTTTTAGCTCTCAAAAGCTAGCTCTTAAAAAGGCAGGGGATCGAAATGGAAAGGTGCCATAATGTTCTGGTCAATATGTGACACGGTGGGAGGGGGAAAGGGAGGGGGAGAGGGAGGGGGAGAGGGAGGAGGAGGGGACACATAGGCAGCACGGCCCTGCCGATTCCTCCGCTGATGAGTGTAGTGATCAGAGGAAGACACTGAACGACAATAAGACACAAAGAGTGTGATGGAAAAGAGTGTCAGGGTGTATGTCTCTCTCTCTCTGTGTGTGTGCGTGTGTGTGTGCGCGCGCGCACATAGCCCATTTGGCTGTGCCATGTTGGCCCACATAGTCCCTGGTAGAGTTTCCCCCTGGGGGCAGGTTTCCACGGAGCCGAGAGGAATCAGTGTGTCAGAAACAGACTCTCTCCATCGGCCCTCATCGCTGTATCGTGCTCCATCTCTCTCAGCTCTCACTCTCTTCTGAACATGGTAAAACTGCATTATTACGATCTATATAAATCTCCACATTTGGTCGCTTATCTTTATAATATTCAAATCCTGCGTCCATTTCTTCTCTTCGGTAACTCAAAAAATGTCAAAAGAAGCGCTCCAAAATAAAGCAGGATTATACATTAATTTTTGCAAATGTACGGCATACGAAACGATTTTTACAATGTATAATGTATAACATAACTATTCATAATGCATAAGCATCTATGACTTGAGCCATCCTGATCCTATAATACCTCTTAATCCAATAATACATACAAAAGCATGAACTGTCCCTGCTCTACTCTGGATACGATGACGTGCTACATTTCAGGCAGGCCTGGGGACTGAGAGGCAATGTGCCGGCAGTTAAACGCCATGGCCAACTGAACGCTGTCCCTGGGGTACGCAGAGACGGCTCCCAACTAGGACAGGGAGACAGTGAGGAATCATTTTTACTCCAACTAAAAGATTCATGGAGAGAGAGACACACACACACACACACACACACACATCTCCTGAAGCAAGAAAGTGGACAGACAGATTTCTTTCACCAGCACCAATCGTCCCCATCCAAAGGAAACGGCTTTCTCCTTACCCAACGTGTCTTTGATGTTCTTTACCAGCGAGCCTTTCTTCAGACTGTTCTTGCGCTCCACGTAGTTTGAAGGCACATAGCCCGTTTGGTTGGATGCGTTCCGGACCCTCCACCACGTCTTGGAGTCGTCCAGCAGGAAGAGTCGCTCGTTCTTGCGGATGTCAAGTTCCTGGTCCTGCTGGGCCGTGTAGTCCCACTTGGCTACAACTATCACCTCCTCCGTCATCTTTCATGGAGTCACCCTGAGGAGAGGAAGAGGGGCGGCATACGAGTTAGGAGGTCAAGGGGGGGCAAGAGGAGGAGAAGGGTCTGAGGAAGATCTGCAGGACCTCTTGGCTGTATTACCGCAACAAACGGTGTGTGGGAGCAATTGTTCAGTGTTGGCGTCCCCAAAACACAGGATAAGATCAGTGGTTTTCAGATTAAGGCACCATGAAATGACATTAGGAGCAAACTGTATGAACAAGGAATGTTTGATGATGATGAAGATGAGGATTTGAGGGAACTGCGGATGAAACCTCTCCCATCTCGATTTCATACAATACTGTCAAAGCACGAAACAGCGTTCATTGTCTAATAGCAATAGACTATTGGACAATCAGTTAACATTGTTGACTAACTTTCAGGCATGTGATGAATGTACAGTATGGTGCACTATTTCAACACTTCCACGCCTTTTGCGACAACTGGCAAGTCATGACGAACACCACAGTGAATTCCAAATGGACAAAGTTTAAAGCTATTCTATAATGACCCCACCAAGACGTTTGAAGGGAGTTTCTTTCCAAGGATTTTAGTGCAGACACACACAGACATAAAACAACGCTTAAACATGGCGCATGGCTTTCTGAGCCACATCGACATCTGGGTTTGTATATGGACTTACCGTATTTATGGAGACGCATGTGTGTGTGTAAGAGGAGGGGGGGAAATATGTGAAATATAATAGCATATTAAATAAAATGTTTAACAACACGGGCAAAAGTGGGGATGTCTGAAACGTTATAGTACAGTGCCTCTCCTGGGACTCCAATGGAATGAAAACCATCTTTGCATTCCGGCCTATTTATAGAAAACTGCACATTTTAGCTCATATCTGAAAAAAAAAAAGAAAACAATATCCATAATATAAATAATGAAGTAAAGTGAACGGAAGTTAAGTAAAGCCTGTTAAGGGAAGCTGTAATTTGATACTGTAACAATTCCAGCCTAATATTCTCTCCTAACCTTGGAACAGACCAGACGTCCAATCCTGATAAAAATAAGCATCCATCGCGTATGTTTTATCAAGGTGAAGAGACACTGCACTAAGCTTAGCCATTCATGAATAATGTACAACCTGCATAGAACCCAGTAGAATTCATTGTGTTTCAGGGAGAGTATTCTAAACCCGCGCTGATTGAAATAGGCTACCGTTTACCAGCCAGGGGGGTGTGCGTGTGTGCGCGCATGTACTGTAGGTAGGTAAATGGGGGAAAGAAATTAAAATTCAAAACCCATTCACATAAAAATGTTAACATTTGTTGGATTGACATTTACTTTCCGTGACACGGAAAGACAAGGCAAACGGAAAGACTGAAAGAATTTCCGGGCACAAAAGACAATTACAGTATGTCCTGGGAGGATCGTAGCCACACAAATTACGGCACATAAAAGATTCCATTACTGCTGGAAAGATTGATATCTTCTGCATGGAATATATTTCATCAAATGCAAACCACCCAACAGAAGATATTAAATTCCACTCACTGTCAGGCCAGAGCCACAGACAACACAGCCATGGTGCAGGAGAGGTAGCACAGGCAATGTTATTAAATCACATCTCGTAGTGACACGGACAAAACAACATCCAGATCGGACACACCGTGGAGGCACCATTCGTCCCCGCAGGCCAACCGGGTTTAACAGTTTGCACCGCACATGCGAATGTGCCTCTGCTTGCTGTCACCAAAGCTGTCAAACTGGATTTCCCTCGCAGGTTGAAACAGGGACAGCGGAGGACTGGAGAGGAAGTTGAGTAGCGCACCACAGAAATAAGTGCATGGCGCTAACCATGTCAGCCACGCCCACAGAGAGAACAATGAGTAAGATCAAATGTAACAATCTACATAAAGAGGATATATTCTCATTCTAGGATAAAGATAAGAACTGGGAGTGAAAGAGCAGATTTATGGGGCATAATGAGGGGTAATGATATTCCCTCTTCCAGGTGACAGGTGGTATGCGAGCTTGCTGTAGCTTCCATCTGCCTCCAGGCCAGAAGTGCAGGCTTAGGGCAGGCAGGGGCAACTTGTTTTCCTTCAATTTATTGTGTTTGTTCCTACCTTGGTTGAGGATAGGGGGATGAATGCTCTGAAGTCTGAGACGCTTTGTTCATTAAGGGTTTTTAGTTGCCATTCAGATCAATTGAAGAATATTACTACTACTTCTAATAACTAACTCACTTAAAGTTTAGAGCAACAGAGGTTTCAGCTTTTGTTAAAACCCCTGTAGCATTTTTACCTAAATAAGTCCTCAAGGGGACATTTGGCTAAAAATAATCTATTGTTTGTGGAGCTAATCAGTATTTTACTTCCATTGACATCAATTGTGTGTGAAAAACATATTTCTAACGTGTCTACAAAGTTGATAGTGCCTATTAGTAGTATTAGTGGGGGCCCGATAGGCCAGTTTACAGAGTCAAATGGGTGTAGCATTTAAATTGAGATTTATTTACACTTTGGATTAAAATCTACAACAAACAAGTATTACATACTACAAACAAAGACAAATGAATACAACAGTGTGCCCGATCTAGAACCTACCATGAACGTGGGGTTAATTTAGGTTCAACACTATGTTGAGGACTTAATATTGGTAGGAAACTACAATGCTCTTCGCAAAGCCAAATTCGGTCTCCATGACAACTACTCCATTATGTCGAGTGAGAATTTAATTTCAAATTCCCTTGCTCTCTGATTTGTGACAAAACTCACTTTGGACTAAATCTGGCCCTACTGGTTTTTATCTCCCAGGTAGGGAGATAAAAAAAAAATTATTTTCACCCAAGATGATTTTGTCACAGTACAATAAACATGGACGTATTGTGTTTAACGACACAGGTTTGTAAAGAAACGTCTTTATTTTTGCATTTCAGGCACTTGTAGTTGCTTCTACACCTGAGTGGCGATGATACCGGCTCATTCCGGATCAACAAAGTGGGATTATTCAACTCCTCCGGTGGTGTCTGCAAGTCCTGCTGCTGCTCAGCCATGCTTGTTATGGAAATAAAAACCTAAGGATAATGTACATCAATATGCCCAACAGGCACACACAGGGGAGTTAATTTGTCCTGCACCACCTGCCTAAGGTTTACCTTTATTTAAAAGTCATAGTTCAAAATTATACCCGATATCTCGTGTGTCTTATTATATAGTCCCTTCAATGGCGCACGAGTTCACACACAAGCACAAAGACAGGTTAGAGAAGGGAGGGGGAGGGGGGTGTTGGGAAAGAAAAAAGACTGTGTGACAACACTCCCAGTGACCCTCCATTCCTCCACTGAGAGTTAAAAAAGGAAAGAGGAGGCTGACGATTTGGGCTGTGCCAGTACTTCACATGGAGGGGGGTGGGGGGGCACTCAGGCTCTTTCAATGCAACACAAAGAGCAGATGAAAAAGTAAAAGAGGATTATAAAAAAAAGAAAAAAAAAGTTTGGCGGCACTTCTGCATTTGGCATTCAGGTCAACGACAGACGGAGGATCAACCAATGAGGAATCATTTTCACCTCCCCCGCTCTTCCATTTCGAGCTGTTTGCTTTTGCTTCGTTTCTCATAGGCAAAAAAGGACCGTTTTACCCCCTACTTGTGCCGAGCGTCTGGAGCTTTTAAAGCAACCTCAATGAACTGAAATACAAGGAGGCAGGTTCACAACTTACTAGCCATTTGGATGACAGTGAATAGGGCTCTGTGGTCTGGAAATGCCTAATGGTCCTCCCCGCATAATGCTTTATCCGGTGCGATGAGCTCTAAAAGCAGGTCAGAGCTGGCACTATAGAGGCAAAACACATCTGATGCATTTCACATGCAGTCAATGATGTGTGATACTTCTGAGAACCACTGGCATCACCGAGCCTTTGGAGCCTTGTATTCCACCAATAATCAAAATGATGGCCCTTCTGGTCCAACAGTCTCTTAATAACTGTAATATGTTGTGAATTATAAAACGGGGGGCTCAAGCGATCTGATTGGTTCATAGTAGCGATATAATGAGATCCGTATCACTCCACAACCAAGTAACGTTACAAATTATCGTTAGAAAGCAAGTCTCGGACGCAGGTTTGGAAACGAGAGAGATTATGGCTGTGAGTGGGCACAAGTGCGAAACGTCGGGCCAAACCACAGCCCTTAACTGTGCGTATACCACGTCCTGTCGTGAGCTATTGCTTAAATAACCGGTCGCTCAATGCACGTCTATCTTTAATGAAGGTTTACCTGTGGTGTGGGCTGGAATAACTATATCATAAATGTCAGAACCCTTATTCTGGTTAGCTACCGTGGAGCTGATCTCTCAAGAGGTTACATCATAAAATAAGAATCGTCTCACATATGCAACACACCTCAAATGGAGTGTGCAACAGATGCAGTGTTTAGCACTTTCTCTGAGGAGGGTGGTGGTTGTTCTTCTGTTTCAGGTTATTACATGGGTACCAAGCATATGGAAGCCATCAAAGACACCACGTCTTAAGAACACATGTATAGAGTCAGTACTTGAACCACTCAAGAAGGTCCAAAACATGGCAGTTCTTTCATTTCTAACTTAAAAATAGGCACCGCAGAGAAGATTTGCAATTCCGGCACAGTCCAAACCACAGAATTAGACACAGGCCAGCTGTCACTCCTACCACAGGATGCACTTCACTGCACAAGGTGGCCCTCTATCAAATCATATTCTTCTGAATGTCGGAAGCACTAAATCTAGACCATATAGCTGATAAACTGACACCAGCAATATAGAGTAGTGTTGGCTACACAGCCTCAGTGCAGTGGGCAGTAACCAGAAAAGCCAGGCACAAAACGCAATTTGAAAGCCGATTATATAAAGTTATCTTAATAGATATATTTAATAGATAACTTCTTTGTTGTCAAGGGAAGTATTTAAATAATTTGTGCTATGTTAGCCTCTATTGTCCAATTGTTGCTGCGAGCATGTCCTTCACAAAACGGTAGTAATCTTCAATGGCCTCAATGAATGATGACAGAAATGTGGAATTCCCTCCTTTCTTTGTCTGGCTCTTCCTCCCCGCCTTCTCCCTTTTCCAAGCAATTTTTCACATGTCTCATTGAGTTAATCTGACATTGTTGAGCGAGTTGCGAGTTTCCGTGGCTACCATCGGTGGGGGTGGGGGAGGTTGCACATTCAATGACTGGGTGAGCCCTGAAAGAATCTGTCACTTATTCCTCTTCCTTCTGTTGTAACATTAGGTTCAAATTGAATTTAAATTCGCAGCATAGATTCAACAAGGTGCTGGACATATGCCTCAGAGATTTAGGTCCATATTGCTATTATAGCATCACGCAGTGGCTGCAGGTTTGTCAGCTGCACATCCATGATGCAAATTTCCCGTACCAAAGGTGCTCTTTTGGATTGAGATCTGGTGACCGGGGAGGCCATTTGAGTACAGTGAACGCATTGTCATGTTCAAGAAACCAGTTTGAGATGATGTGAGCTTTGTGGCATGGCGCGTTATCCTACTGGAATTAGCCATTTGAAGATGGGTACACTGTGGTCATAAAGGGATGGACATGGTCAGGAACAATACTCAGGTAGGCTGTGACGTTGAAACGATACTCAACTGGTACTAAGAGGCCCAAAGTGTGCCACGAAAATATCCCCCAAACCCCTACACTACCAGCCTGAACCGTTGATACAAGGCAGGATGGAGCCATGCTGTCATGTTGTTTACGCCAAATTCTGACACTGCCCTCTGAATGTCGCAGCAGAAATCGAGACTCATTAGACCAGGCCATTTTTTCCCCAATCTTCTATTGTCCAATTTTGGTGGGCCAATGCAAATTGTATCCTAAGTTTCCTTTTCTTAGCTGACAAGAGTTGTACCCGGTGTGGTCTGCTGCTGCTGTAGTCCATCTGCTTCAAGGTTCAACATGTTGTGCGTTTAGAGATGCTTATCTGCATACCTTGGTTGTAACAAGTAGTTATTTGAGTTACTGTTGCCTTTCTATCAGCTCAAACCAGTCTGACCATTCTACAAAATGCCTTGTTGATGGCGAAAATGCCATCAACAAGGCATTTTCGCCCAGAGAACTGCCGCTCATTGGATATTTTCTCTTTTTCAGACCATTCTCTGTAAACCCTAGAGATGGTTGTGTGGGCAAATCCCAGTAGTAGTAGCACTTTCTGAAATACTCCAGCCTGTCTGGCAACAACAACCATGACACTCACTTCTCATCACAGTCACTTTTCAGTACCTTTCTTCCCCATTCTGTTGCTTGGTTTGAACTTCAGCAGATTGTCTTGACCATGTCTACATGCATTGAGTTGCTACCACCTGGCTGATTAGATATTTACGGTTAGATATTTGCGTTAACGAGCAGTTGAAAAGTCCTACCTAATTAAGTGGCAGGTGAGTGTATATGGACACACCTGAAAACGCAGCGAGTATACAGTCATACAGGCAGTAGCGTATGCACTTACACATAACATATTACACATTGCATACACTTAACAGGTGTGTCTGTCATCTAAAGTATACCTTAAGGGAAAGCTTGAGGAGATGCAGCCTATATACATACTGTGAATCTGACTGGTACAGCTACTAGTAAAATTAAACCAGACACACACACCCTCCACACTGAGGGTCTCAGTTTAAGCTTTGCAAATCCACAAGACAAACCAGAGAGAATCACAGACCAGACACATGCCTTCTTTAATTTATGAACCATAATTTGTCTGCAGGGGAGAAAGACAATGATACATTTTACATTGACACATTTTGTATTTATGTAGACGAATTGTAATGCGGAATTTGAGATCAAGTGATGCTTTTTGGGAAATCGAATCGAAACATGGTTTATACACTTGACTGATTTATTGACCTCAAAAATTCACAAGGCTGGATATGAAGCGCCTGTGGAATGAAATTAAAGCTAAAAGCATTAAGCTCAATGAGTTCAGCTTTTCCACCACTCCACCCCTTTACACTCACTACTAGCATGGCAAAGACACGAGTAGAAACACGGACGATAAATGTACAAAGAAATTTAGAAAGAGGGATACGAGAGTGTGAAACATACATAACCACCCTTTCAGAAAATTAAACACTGTGCTGATGATTATAAAACTATATGTATGCTGGAATAAGTAAAACATGGCCTCCTGCTGAACACTTTACACCTTCAACACATTTGGGAGACTTCGGTTAGCAAGCAAGCAGACAATGCTTAGGAGGTCACAAGAGTTGTGTCTATTTGCACATAGGCCTACATTAACCTTTTTTTTTTTGTTGTTGATATTTTCATGTCTGTCTGTTCCATTTTGGCATCCACAAAGTATGGCACACAATCTACAGTATAATTACATACGAGGAGAAAACCCTTTAATTGTTTCCACAATCTATTCTGAGGTCAGGAAACACAAAGCAACAACATGATTTACACACAGCGATCGTGGCTGTTAGGCGGACCCATGCTAACCGTTATCTAATCACACACACCCATAAACCTGAACTAAGGATATTTGATGCTTATATTCTCCTGTTACCTACATCCACCACAAGCCAACATCCTGGCTGACAAACAACTTCTGTTGACAACAGACTCAACCCAAAGGCTGGCCTTCCAACAATAATCCTGTGTACATTGTAATGCATTGTATGGGTGTTGTATTGGCAAAGCAAGGGTCGAAGAAAACTACATCTATGGTTGTACAAATGTTCCCTGCCTAGAAACTTCAGCATGGCCCCTCTCTCAAGAGTCCTGTAGTTATGAACACACACACACACACACACACACACACGTACTTTAGTGAGCTACTTTACATTTGTCTATTTATGCTCGTGAAATGCTTTGCTGTAACGTGTATCATAAGTAAAGTGTTTGCCTGCCAGTGCTCCCTCACAGGCTCCGCCTGTCAGTGGAACATCCTAGGCTAGGTACCTTGAATGAATGTGTGGGTAAACTCGTATCTGGTTCAGCGTATTGGTTTAGGTCACATGACTAGGATCAGAAGCAAGGTAATGCGGAATAGAGAGATGACCGGCAGAAGAACGCGTCCTGGATCGCCAGAGAGAAAAGAAAAACATGTAAGCATACATCTGTGAATGCTCCCACGGGCAGAAGGCAGCAGACTTAAACACTCTCTTAATGAGGCAACATGGGACGTTAAAACAACTGTGCTCCCATGACAAGGTTCATTAGACGTGATAAGTATCTGGTTTGTTGTACATCTATGAATAAGAAGAACCTAATCTATTCTAAATATAGCCAATATATTTAGAATAGATTACCCTGCACACTGTTGTAAAACGCTGATTATCCTACGACAGCAGGGAATGTACAGAACGGCTTCCTATAATATAACAACCTGCTGTTGACGCTCATAGTTTGAGCTTTACCCCCTACCTCCTACCTCCTCCACCTCCCTCTGTTACATCTCTGAATTATTCTCTTTGATCAGGTACAACCTGGTGGCTCCCGCTAGAAAATAGACTCATGTAGACCAAGTAGGAAGGAAAGCCTAGAGCACTGTACTGTAGTCCACTTGGACTGCCTTATGCCCTCACTGGGCTTGTACCCCAGCCTAATGTACTATACCCAATACAACAACATCCAGGAGCAATTTAATTATGGAATAAATTAAACATGGAGGTGTCACAGTCACACTGAAATACCCGGCAGGTATTATGAGCTGCTATTGCTGCTGTGTTGATGCGATTTCCCGTGCCAAAACTGTATAAGCCCGGATATCCAGTTTCTTTTTTTCCCCCAAACATGGATGTGGAGGGCTCTAGGCTGTATCTGGTATCCCGCTCGTCTGTGTGCGTGTTGTGTAGCTAACAGTAAGATAAGGCTTTAAATCATGGAAAAGTAAGGAATATCTTAATGGAGAAAGTGGAAACAGTTTAGGTTAAATGAGACTAATGTGTAGACATTCTTTACTGGACTAGGAGCAGCTTTGAGATTGTGATTACTCCTTGTTTTCTGCTTTTTAGTGTGGAATACTTAAGCTGAGTGTTAGTTATCCGGCCCCTGGAGTTTACTTCCAGTATACCACAGCCAAGGCCAACCACAGAATGTAACACCTGGACAAATGGTCCCTCGGGACACCAGAAGATATTTCTGTCAGCACTAAATCATGCTCACAGCCTCGAAGACTCTTTGCCCTTCACACGTATAAAAGAAAATCCAAGCTTTGAAAATAAATGCATACAAATAATAACAAAATTTAATAAAAATAAGGTGGGATATGAGCCATCTGCAGCCAATGCCATCTCTATGATCAGTGTGTGGTACCCTGACAAAACATTCAAACCAGCATTTCTCAAACCTTTTTGACCCATAACCCCACAAAAATAATACCACTCTCTTAAAGATTGATTGATTGGTTAATCATTTCTTCTCATCCTCATCCTAACTGTACCCGGAGCTGCAAGGTAACACAATAGATAACTGTTATAAGATAACTTATAACCTCTGTATAAACTGATACAGTTTAGGCGTGCCTAACACCATACACTACTGTAGGTGCTCCACCATCTTTGTAGTTCCAGCAGAGACCGGAGGGTGGGGCGTCAGGAAGTGATTGACAGCAGCATGGTTCAATATGCATGTTGCCATATCATGCCATTAAAGAAAATAAAAAAATAAATGTTAAAGACAGCAACTTTAAAAAAAACGCATCTTATCGCTTTCTGACAACTCCTCCATCGATTCACATGTTGCCACAATCTCTGGTGGTTTCCCCAGTCACGCAGAATGCAGATGATTCATTCCTTCCACAAAGTTGCCAACATTAGCATCACACTCAGCAAGCATCCGCTAGGAGCCCCACACACACACACACACACACACAGAGCACCGGGGTCACCCTTATCCAGCTCTGCCTCTGCCAACCAATAGGTGGCCTCCAGCGCATGTGATAAAATCCGTGCGTGTGCGCATCTGTGTGAGGCAAAACACTATGTGTTAGCAGCCCTGCATTCTCGAGGGACCCGGGTGGAGCTATATTATAAGCTCATAAATATAGCATGATGTCCAAGCAGCAGTAGCTGTGTGCATGTGTACATTACATACGATATGTGCGAGTGGCAAGAAGAACGCCTTTCACATTGCTGCATTCCACAACTGTGAATAAACACCTGTGCCACAGCAGCGCATTTTCAGAATGTATAACACTACACTTAAGCCCAATGTCTTTGGGGAATACGCCTTCAAGGAGACGATTTTGCTTTACTTTTCTTGGTAGAAAATAGAGGTACATCACATGACCTTTGAAGAAGTCCGGATTACATGACTGTTCCTTTCCTAGTATAAATCTCTCTCAGACTTCAGTCCCTGTGGTTTGTCTTGTCTGCTTATTTCATGGAAACTATTGCATAATAGCTTTGAGGGGAAATACCAATCTCTACAGTTATTGAGTCGCTTATTTTTCAGAACACTGCCAGCAGTTTTCTAAGCTGCGGACTGGGAACAGACACGTACAGTAGGATATATAAGCGCCTAAAAACGGCTGCGTTCGAACGTGTTGGGGGCACAGTGGCGTGTTTGCCTCTCTCTGGATAGAACGGCCTAATACGGTTTATCAGGCGGCAGCAGAAACCGAGTGAATGGTAGTTCAAGGACATTGAATAGGAACATCTAGTAGGACACAGAGATGACACGCAGCCTTTCCAATGAAGGATCCCGGCCCAAGTGGAAGATTACAGGATACACGAGGAGAGTGGTGAGCAAAAAGAAAAAAAAAAGGAAAAACAATTCCCGCATATGGATGGTAAATAGGAGGACAAGCCAGGTGAGAGAAGCCACTCACTTGGGTGCTGCTGTATAAAAACGCACCACAGCTGCAGAGAACAAAAGGCACCTCAACACTACACAGCGAATCCTGCACACCGTGTGGAAACAGACTGGGGAAGAGGGCGAAGAAAGAAAAAAAAAAATACGACTTTCTAAAAATATGAATGGAAAGGCCCTGGCTGTTCAGAGCCCTCTGTACACTGCTAGCTGCCAGGTTGTAACATGGGTGGATTCAGATATGTATCCGTCTCCACTAGGCTGCTTTGTGTCTCGTCCGGCTCATTCTGTAATTCTGACAGCATGACCTTTGTTTTTGTTTGTGCAGTCAGGAAGCACTGGAGCGTGTGGCAGGTTTTTTACTGGAGCTGAATTCCACCTCCCTAATGTGCACACACACACACACACAATTAGATATGTGAACACAGTGGGATGCTTTCAGGCACTCTCTCTCTCTCACACAGTTTTTGTGCATCACTTCTGTTGAGCGTGGCGATTTCCCACAAACTATCTTGTGCAATAGCAGTGTGGGCTCACTCAAGACCCATTTACAAATCGATTTGTTCCTTCTCCTGTGTAGCTCATCAGAAGGCTGTTATTATAATACTAGAAATCAATGTTAAGTGCTTTATCACAGGTTTGTGACAACCATTTACACACACACACACACACAACAAAAATGTATTTATGTATTTATTAGAGACGACTATTCGACACAGACACATGCCATGACAGATATTTAGCAGTAGTCCCACTTGGCTGGCGTCTCAAAAGAACCAGAGACGAACACGTTTCCACCGTATAGAAACGATACATAAAATAGGCAGACATACTATGTTTGTTTCAAAACTATAATCGGAAGAAGAGAACCAACACCAAGGAAAGACGAGAGATGGCTGGAAAAGGAATGTAAATAATCACACATATCTGGGTCAGAACAGGTCTGTGACCTGCTCATGGGGTTAGCGAGCAATTCATAGGCCAGCAAAGGGAGTGTGCTTTTGGCTCCGTTCTGGGGCTTTGACAGTGATTTGAAAAACAGTCAGGGCTTATCACATGGTGTGTGGCATTTAAACCTTCATTAAGGAAAACCGTGTAACAGTTATGGAATACGGACTTACTGTTATTGGCTACTATAGCACCTTGTCAGCGGGTTCATAGTTAGCAGTTCCTATATTTATGAAATAAATGCCTAAAAAGTACATTTTTGTTTTTAGGATGGAATGATGGATGTTCGCATTCTGAGGCACTCGTCTAAGTAAACTAACCTAGTACAACCATCCTGATTTTGCAAGCTCCGCCGCTACAATTTGCATACTGCATCTGTCTGGGAACTCTCAATTCAGAATAGGTTACAGAACCATCACTCAATCAGCGTACAGGTGGGTAGTTAGGATGCAATGGTACAGTGAGTCCACAGTTTGAATCGCGGCTCACATTTGTGTCCGTCTGTCAGCAAAGCCATAGGGGAAAATGTCCACATAATTGAATCAATTAGAGAATGAAGGGCCTGTCTAAACAATTAACAAGTGACTTGATAACAAACACAAACTACAGCTCAACTCATCGAGTCGGGGGGACCATAAATGTCGGACGTACAGTGACGCAAAGGTTAACTCTCTCAGAGGGACATCATGTTGTCAGAAGATAAAAGCAATATTTCAGAAGAAGATGATGCCCTATCAGGCATGTTCAATATTCACCGGATGCTATTTTCATTCACTGGAAGACACGATGATAGTGTTTGTGCATGCAAGTCTTCGGCACTGGACTACGAGTAGTCCACAGTGTTCCCTCTCAAGACGTGTGTCTGGTTTCAGCCTGTGTGCCATCTCACTTCATAGCCCAAAGTGGCAATTTTCAGCCGTGCAATATGAATCCAGACAGACATAGTAAGAGATAGTGTGGGAGAGGCACAGACCCTTAATTACTATTTAAGGAGCACTTCTGAGGGTGTTTATGAATTAATGGACATTTTTCTGTCACTAGGAGGGGTCTGGAGGGTGCGGAGGGATGGCAGACAGTGAAAGTGAGACGGAGATGATGAATTTACGAACCTGAACATAATCCCCCTGACCACCCTTTCAGCCCAAACAGAGAGAGGCATAATATAATCTCCATTGGACATCTTTATACATTGCAGTCATTTAACAACAGATATTTTCTAATGACCCTGTACAACATCTCAATTATGCCTACTATGTTGTAGCAACAAAACTGTTGCTATGTTTAGTCAATTTACTGGAGCATTTTCCTAGTAGAACAAAGAAATGTTGCAACAAAATTACAAACTAAATTTAAAACTTTGGTATGTATGTATGTATGTATGTATGTATGTATATATATATATATATATATATATATATCATTGAAGCATT
>JAODLI010000014.1:1667658-1681404 GCA_027575585.1 Percopsis omiscomaycus | reverse complement strand
GACAACATAGTTGTGGATCTTATATTGCATTTCTGTCACTAGAGCCTCTTAAATATTACACACTGGTCCTTTAACTAATACGATTGATTATCTAATCAATAGTTGCAGCATCTGGTCAATTGACCTCAAATCACTACACCAACTGCAACCCATGGTGAACATGACTACCCTGGCAGTGTTGGTGCCTTGCTATGTAGACCTAGGCCTACACAAGGAATACATCCCCTATCCATGGCAGTTAGTGTTTATTTCTGGATTCTTCGTATTTTTACAGCAGAGTTATCTTTCTCAAAACATTTTGACAGAAGACATGGTATTTCACATAGGCTTTTGTGGTAATGAAACCTGTAGGCACACACACAGTTTAATTGAACAGTGTGTGTGTGTGTGTGTGTGTGTGTGTGTGTGATTGCTTGGCAAAACAAGCACACACTGTTATTCAACACAATATTATTCTTATCATGAACTTCTTCAGCCTGATTTTTGGACTGTGTCTCCTCCTGCGCTATGAGATATCGACACCAAACCAACCAATAGCTCGCCTACCATAGCAACCAGCCGGTACACCCTACTAACAGCCCTTTAACAACCTAACAACATGGTAACCGATTATTGAATTCATCAGTCAATCGTCAGTGATAGCTAACAGTCAATTTATCGACTGCGAAAATGCACGTTGTATTGTTATTACAGGGAGTATGACATAGGGTGAAATCCTTCCGCCGCAGTCCCCATCTGTGTCATGATCTTCAGTAAAAGAGACACATATTTACTCACAATCCATAGAGGTCTTCTGTATCCCAGCGACACTGTCACTTATTGACATTGTAGAAGTCGATGATTACTGACTAAAATCTGTGTTTGGCATCCAAGCACAATCATATTCAGTACACACCATTTCATTGGCAAAAAGCAACAACTTGTATTTATGATATTGTCTGGTTCTATAATCCATGAATTAAAGATGTATGTTAACATGTTCACTCAAATACTTGCTCGTGCACACCATCACTGACACACATACATCTCTCACACATCACTGACACAGATCACCCACACTTTTGATCAGATTTGTATCTTAAAACAATTATTCTTCACAATTTCACAAAAGTTGCTATAAAAATATCCACCAATTCAGCAATACAGACTTAATTCAAAGGGTTGAATGGGGAATAATTTTGCAATTATGCGTCTCCATTATCCTCTCATAACAGTGTTGTTGTATTCATATCCACTATAGATTTAAAAAAATGTTGTGCTTGTCAAAAGAAAATACGAGTAATCCTCTTTAATCCCCTAGCTGTACAAGAACAGTAACACTCCAGAGTTTACAGGAAGAGGGGAAAACAACTTCCACGGGACAGTGGCTGCTCTGAAATATTTCAGTAACCTTTAAATTAAAACCCTGAAAAAGAGTCATTTGATATTTATACAAGTGCTGTTGGTTGGTCCTTACTTAGCAAGTGCTGCTACAGTATTACCACTTCCTCTTCTTCAGGCCAGGAGGTGACCACCTCTTGACTGTTCTTGAGACGCGAATTTAAAAAGAAATTGTAAATAACCGGCAACGTTGCTGCCCGTTTTGCACATTTTATATAAAACCCCGTGGCGTCCCTCCGCTCACACAGCAGACTGTGTCTCGCTGCACACATAAATGTTGCTGGGTCTCACCCTCCGGTGGCTGCGGCCCGGGACCCTGGGACACGGCCTGCAGCTCTTGGGCATGAACTCCAGGCAAGCCTCCCTGAACTTCCGGATCCTCCAGCAGTAGATGACGGGGTTGAACACTGTCTTCAGGTAGCTGAGCCAGAGGGCCCCGACGCTGACCGGGTAGAAGGCCGAGCTGTAGTAGAAGCGGCGGCTGAACACGGCCAGCAGGCTGACCACCGTGTGCGGCAGCCAGCACACGGAGAAGCCGATGAAGAGGATGAGGATGGTGGTGAAGGCCCGGGTCTTGAAGCTCATGTCCACGTTGACCTGCGGCGGCCGCTGCAGCCCGGTGAGGCCCAGCTTGCTCATGTGGTTCAGCGCGGGCAGGCAGGAGTGCTCGCTGGCGTGGTTGTGGATGCGCAGGGCGTTGCGTCGCACCGTGTTGAGGATGCACAGGTAGGAGTACAGCATGACGCCGAACGGCACGAAGAACACGGCCACGGCCAGCAGCACCGTGTAGCCGCGGTCCGCCAGGGACTCGCTGTACCCCAGCACGCACTGGGGCGCCCAGGGGCCCCCGACGCTGGCCGCGCCCGCGCGCCAGCCCACCACGGAGGGCAGAGCCACGCACAGGCTGAGCACCCAGGAGGCGGCGATCAGCAGCTTGGCCCTGTGGGGCGTCAGCTTGTCCTGCCGCTGCACGATGATGAGGAAGCGGTCCACGCTGATGATGAGGAGGATGGAGACGCCCTCCAGGACGAAGAGCCAGTACAGCATGATGGACGCGCGGCAGAACCCGCTCCCGAAGCGCCAGTCGGCGGTCACCACGGTGACGGCGGTGAAGGGCATGCACAGCAGCGAGAGCATAATGTCTGAGAACGCCAGCGTGGCCAGGAGGAGATTGATGGCAGAACGCATGGCGGGCTTCTGGTAAACAATCAAGCATACGATGGCGTTGCCGAGGAAACCGATAGTAATCATGAAGATCATAATAGCCGCCAGAGTGACGCGTAGGGTGACAGACATGACAGGGGTCCCCGCCTCTGACGGCAGGCTCTCTGTCATTTCCGCCCCGCTGTCCGGTTCCATATACTCACACCCCTCCAGCAGACTTTCATTACAGAACGCCATAGCAACAAGTAGCGGCTCCAACCTTAGTCCAACAGAGGCGGTAGGGCTTTCGTTTCCTTCCTGCACTGTTTTTTTTTATCGTTTTAATTTGTGACCATTTGTTGATCACCCATGACACGACCTGGAACAGAAAGAACGAAGAGCAGAATAATACACACTGTGGCATTGTGTCAAGGGTGGACAGTTAAACCGCCACTATATATACAGTGCTGCATGTATTAAAGACATGTCCACGCATTAAGACACATATATACTGTCCACGCATTAAGACACATATATACTGTCCACGCATTAAGACACATATATACTGTCCACGCATTAAGACACATACTCTCCACGCATTAAGACACATATATACTGTATATTCATCATAGAGTGGCCCAGATGCTCTGAGAATTATTACCCCACAGAAACGATCCACCACACGTCACACTGGTTCAAGCACGGGTCCCACGGGAGAGCGCATATCTATCTAAGGTATACTGTTTGCAGACTGCGGGTTTCAATGGGGTTGATGATTAACAGCTTTTAAAGGCTCACAGGCTCATACGTTCTCTGCACAAACAGAGATGCACCTGTTTGACGTACCGTTCTGTCGCCTGTGTGTTTATCAGAGGCTCAGTCTGGGGGAGTGGCTCGGTGCTGGATGATGCCGCCATGAAAGTGAAAGGCATCTTCAAAAGCACTCGCATGCACAGGACCCCTCTGTTGCTATGGCATCCACCTTCCTGTAATGCCCTGGGTGGCGGGACGATGTGTTCTGTGTGTGTATGTGTGTGTTGGTAGCACAACCGGGCGGATGGGGAGTTAGGACCTACAAAAAAGAGGAATGTTATTGAAATAAGGTAACAATATTATTACGAGTATACCCAAAACAGTGTAGTATGCTTGCTCCCATGGTGGAAGCCTTATGCTTTCAGTTGCAAAAATCCAATATAAATCATTGCCACATATTTACGATGTCCACTTGACCTAAGGTGAATCATTTTATACCAATGCAACAATCCGTGCAGTTATTGTGGCTTCAACAATGCCGGTAAAGGAAAGGAAAATGATTGGTTGTAGATTTTTACACAAAATCGTACCTCGGCTAGTGCGTAGTGTTACTGGTTGTTGCCTTGGCAACAAGGTCATCAGTTCCATGGCAACAAGCAACCCCCACTCTCATCCCCTGTGCAAATGGCTGTCACAAAATGTTTTCACTATCAGAGGCTCTGTAAAACGTCTAATCATCAATCTGTTACGGGCTAGTGGTTTTATGGTCAGGAAACACAAGGCCAAAAGCTGAGTGTCAAACTGCGAGAGACACATGTAACATTAGCCTCTTTAGCTATGCTGAGATGTCAGTTCACTTTGCCCTGCCCAGGAAAATCCACCCAACTCTAGGGTAACACGTTAGGAAAATGCATTCCTCTACTGCAGAGGAATTTAAACAACCACGGTACCGGACCTGCTATTGTTCATTGTGTATCATGTATCATTTTTATGATGAAATAAAACGATGCAGGCCATAATCATTCAAAATGAATAATGTCATTGCATAGTTTAATAATGTCAAATGAATAGTAAATCACGCTGTTTAAGGAGGATGCTTTGTTATTTCCCGGCATTCTTTAAATGAGAGATAATAAGAGTGGAACATATTGACTACTTTTACCATGTGATTGTGTTTTCTGCATGTTGTTAATTAAGTTGCAAGTTGCGTTACATTGCAGTCAAAAATCAATATCTGTCTGCTTATTATGATTATTTTATTCCAGACAATACATATGGGATCATAGCCTGTCATAGTCATCATAGTCTGCCTGTCTCGTTCAGTCTGTGCATTGTGTATAACCAGTGTACAGTAAATAGTAGGCTATATCCCCCCCCCCCTTCCAACTACTACACCTACTATTTGTAGCTGTAGCCAATCATTAAAATTGATTACAAATGTATGTATGTATAAATCCCCTGCTCAACCCATTCCCCTCATTAATAACGACTAGGCCTAGAATCTCCAGCATACCTATCATATTCTGCCTGAATAACGCTATAAATGATAAGGGCATAAACATAATAGCCTACCTGTACATCCTATCGATTGATTAAAAAATAAATATGTGAAATAGCCTAACGTTACCTGATGGATGAATTGTGGTGGAGCGCGGTGCTGCTTACGCACAGTCCGGAGGCAATGGCAGGTGGTAGGCGTCCATACCTAAACCGTTTTCTTCTGTGTGCCAGGCATAGAACTATAAAGGGGCCAGGGCTCTCCTAAACACAGTAACGGCACTGCTACCATTTCACTGGTTTATCGATTGTCATCGTGCGTGCAGCAGCCTGCTCGCCTTGACACCCCAGAAAACGAGCACGCCGCCGATTTAAAGTTGCAGTGCGGCATAAGGATTGGGGAATTTCATTTGAGAAATCCTAATGTCTTTTAGAAGTTAGACATAAAGGTATCCCCCTCAATGCATCGTTGGATTGTTCTCCGTGTCTATTTCAAATTATTTTCCCCTTTTAACAGGTCTTCGTGGATCTATTGTGGAGGCAGGGACCTGCATTAAGAGCGTTGTCCAGGAGATGGCAGCATTGTCATTTATGTTTTATTTCCATTCGCTTTCAGAGCCTTGATCTTCTGCAACACTGCATTTACAAATTACAACTTTTCGATTAATCTGATTAGTTCAACATTTTAGTTGTACATGATGCACTGGCAAACCTTTTCTATTTTATTCTATTTGATTCAAATACTACTTTTTCTTCACTCTTACAGCTACACACCTACACACCTACACACGCGCACGTGCGCGTACACGCACACACACACAGACGTGCACACTGTGCTGTATACTCACACACTTAGCATGCAGAGGCGACGTCTCATCCTGGGCATGCTTGTCTAAATTGGCATCATGCCCATGTGTTGAACGTAGCCATCAAAAGGGTTCCACTCCAGTGATCTGGCACATGCATGCTGGTCACGTTCGGTGGCACTGGCACCCACACAGCACGCTCGCCGGCTAGAGAATTCATTTCGCTGTCCATTATTCCACAGATGTTTGCTTTAATATCTTCCTGATGGAGAGAGTTTGGTAGCCTACTCCGCCACTCACCAAAAGAGTCCGAATAGACAGAGCAGAGGTTTGGTGCCACTTTTGAAGCATCTTTGACAACAATGTGGACTAGAGAAAGAGACACACACACACACACACACACATACACGCAGTACTACAACAGGCTAACCCAACACCGATAGAAACACTGTCTAAAGCTTTGACCATGTCTGTTATGTATCTGATACATGCCACAGCTTTTAGAGGGAAGGTACAGCATGTATCATAGGAGCAGGGGTTCACCTTGAGCAAGGCACAATGTGTTAATCAGTGTTAGAGTTTGGTGGTAAACCAGTCTCCGCTATGTGACAATAATTAACACCTAAACGTGGAGACTGGTAATGAACAGATCATACAGAGAGAGAAAGACAGAGAGAGAGAGAGAGAGAGAGAGAGAGAGAGAGAGAGAGAGAGAGAGAGAGAGAAAGCTGGGGTAGATGACAAGGACAAAATTATAATAACAAAATAATAATAATAACAAAAATAATCTTCTGGATCTGTGCAGTTCCGGCCGTAGCTGAACCACAGACCTGAGCAACACGCACTAAGCAATGGAATATCGCGCCATAAACGTTAATAATCGTGCTGTGTAAAGTACCTCTGAACAAGGTTGTAGGAGCATTAATGAGCAATTATAACTGCAGCTGTTATTGGAAAAGGTAATTACGTCCTTGTCATGTTAACAATAAAGTAACCCTCTGTGCTAAATACTGTATAACATAGCAGGTACATGTATAGGCCATTACTGTACTCTCTGCTCCATTAAACAGCCTGGATACATGAGGTAGGCCTAGTTTAAACATGTGCAATTTAACTGGGTTGGAACAATATAGACACATGTGTACTGTGCACATACCTTTAAAACTCGGGCATTGATATGCAAAGTCGAGACTTTGCCTGATGGCATAAACCTTAAAAGAGCCTTTTTATCCACTAATTCCACCCCTATCTTCCATCTTTACATCGCTAAGCTTTGAGGGGATCACACTACAATCCTATGAGCTTAGATTTTTCCTCCATTTTTATCAGAGTACTGGGGCTGTTGAAACTCTTGGGAAATACGTTAGGGGCCAACTATGGATGATTACAGTGTACTATGTTAGCATGTTTTCATATTATTTGACGTTAAGGGTGTGGACTTTTCAGTCATTTGTATATCAAGTAGTCCACAATGCTTTATATGCATTATATAAAGTAATTTTAAAAAGCGTGGTTGCTTTTTCTATAATGCATATAAAGCATTGTGGAATAATATACTAGATATACAAATGACTGAAAAGTACACATCCTTTGCTCAAATAATATGAAAGCCACCCCGTCCTTTAAAATTACTTTATTTAATAATGATTCAAGCTCGCTTGCTTTGCCCTTTATGTTTTGATCAGTTTGATTGAGAAGGTTGAGGTCTCATGTAGGAAAGACCATCTGTGCCTGTCAGTTGTAACGGAGCTGGACTGGCGTCATTCACAGCTGCAACAGCCCTAGGCATTAGCATTCTGGTTGTCCGTACATCACGTAGCCATCTCCATCTGAGAGAGTTAGGTTAGGTAATGTGAAGGTTGAGCTGGAGTTATTGCTGCACCATACCTGCAGACCCCGATCAAACAAGCACTCACATATCAGCAATCACGTTGCTATTTATGAGGCCAGAGTTTCCCTGGCACCTGAGAGCTCAGACGGTTAACAGACGCACATGCACGCACGTTTGCGAGTGCATGTATGTGTACCCAGGACTGTAAAAGTGAAGTAGGATATCGAGTTGCAATTTATTTAGCACTGATGCACTGCACGAGGACTGAAGTGTTGACAAACACAAACTATACAAATATCCAATATGCTGGAGAAAAGAGACAAATAGATGTGAAATGATGTGTAAAATAATGTAATGTCTGTATTATAATAGCTTTTTAATGCTGATATAGAGCAGGATTCCTGCTTTGCCCTTGTGTAATTTGATTTATGTGGGGGTTTGTTACTTAGTAAGTAATGACTAGCTGCCTCTCTTCTCATGAGTACTGTATAGGTCCAATCGGCTGATGAGGCGGCTTCCATGTTCCAGAGCTAGCATCCATCAACACTTATGCGCACGCCTGTGTGGGTGTGCGTGTGTATTAGTGCTTGCTTGTGTGTTCTAGTTTCCCTTGGCCTATACTGCCACTTTGTTAGGAATGTATTAGTTGAAAGGTCAATCTATCTACAATTACTGAAACTCAGAGAGGTTATGTATTAACCTGGAAGTTAAGCCAGAAGCTGGTTTCCTCTGTGCTCTCTCCACTCACTAACCTTTGACCCTTCCTTCAGGTTTGACTGAAACAGCTCTACTTAGCTGGGTGTTATAGCCACATTTGAACCATTCAGTCAAATGTGAATTTACATTAAGGGTACCTTCGCATGTGTATGTAGTCTCACTCAAAGTCTCACTGTAAGCCAGCATCCATGATCTTACATGTGCTAAACCCCATCAACTGTGGCAATAGAGTCGCTTCTCCTGACTCCTCCATCCTGTCACTCCATCTCGCCGTCACCTTGGCAACCGCCGCAGAGGTGAGCTGCCAGCTGGGCTAGCCGACCTTCGCTGGCTGTGTTCCACAGACCTGCAGTCCATGGTCCTGTCAGCAGAGGAACACCACACCACCCAGCCACAAAATCGCATATTTCCCAACAATTATTTAATACCATTACAAATCTTAATGAGGAGATTAACACAAAGTATATTGTTCTTTAGATCAAATAATTGAATATGGTTTATGTAGATACCTTCCTGTTGATTAATAAATAGTAAAGTCACAAAAGAAAGACTTGTATTGTATTTTGTCACCTTCTCAACAACTGCTGATTTTCCGTGGCTGTATGCATTTTGTTACCATTTGACATTCACTTTATTTTTGTTTTCTCTGACACATCTGTGAAGGCAGCAGCCAGTGTAACTAATACTGTTATTTATAATATGTTATATCTGTGTGTGGCATTCTCAGCAATATGTGTGTGTGTGTGTGCGTGCGTGTGGACATCTCATAGCTTCCAACAAAACATTTTCTTTATATGACAAATTTATTAATTATTCTATATCCATAAAAAATAAACACAGTGCAAAATAAATAAATAGCCAATACCATTACATAAAAACACAAAGTTTAAGAGTAAAAGGAATGTGCCCTTCTTAAAAAAAAAAGACACGGTTCCTATCAAGAAAACAGTATTAAAATGATCATTTAACCATATCAAGTGTGATCGAAATTTAAACAACACATGCACATGAGACAAAGATGGGAAACAAGTTTAAAGGAACAATATCTTATTGCTCATTAAAAACATCAAGCAGAACAAAGCTTGGGACAGCAAACTTTGCAGCATTACAAGGGAACTTTTTTTTGTCAAAGACAGCATGTATTCAAGTGTATTGTCTCCAAATTATAATGAATGTACAGTATAATTTAATTTGATAAAATTAGTCAAATTTGGTAGAATGCTTTAAAAATGTATGTACAATTGTGTCAAAATTAACTTTCACCAAAAACATTTTTTTGGCTAATTCATAGTGCAGAACAATATAAGAAGATGCATAAGACAGGTCTTTTTCCTGCGATGAAATACAGTTACACACATGACATTTCTAAACCAAAGGAAACAAGGGACCGAGTGCTGTTTCGTTTCTCGACCTTCAACTTCATGGCATTATTTCAGAAGACATAATGTGAAACTGAAGATTTGGTCAAAAATATCAAGGACTTACATATTTGAAGTCTTTAGGGATCGTCTGTAATATTGTGACTGGGATGTGCTCACGTGTCGCTGTACATTCTCTTACAGTCTATAGAGGGGGACGGAGTGTCCGAGCCCATGTTTCCGACCTGTGAATACGCGTCCTCCGGTGTATGCGGCAGTCCGGGCGGCGTCATACGCTTCTCTTTCTGCCGTCGGTTGCAGAACCAGACCCTGACCACCTCCTTCTCCAGCTGAAGACTGTCCGCCAGAGAGTTGATCTCCTGCGCGGAGGGTTTGGGACACTTGAGGAAGTGGCTCTCCAACGCGCCCTTCACGCTCACTTCAATGGAGGTGCGCTTTTTCCTCTTTCTGCCCTGAGCTGCGATCTTATCTATGCTGGTCGGACTCCCTGTGGTCGAGTCTGCCTCCTCCAGCCATTTATTCAGCAGGGGCTTCAGCTTGCACATGTTCTTAAAGCTCAACTGAAGCGCCTCGAATCTGCATATGGTTGTCTGGGAGAAGACATTGCCGTACAGGGTGCCCAGCGCCAAGCCCACGTCCGCCTGGGTGAAGCCCAGCTTGATGCGGCGCTGCTTGAACTGTTTGGCGAACAGCTCCAGGTCGTCCGACGTCGGAGTGTCCTCGTCAGAGTGTGGTTCATGGCTCAGCCCGTGGTGCTGGTGGAGGTGGGCATGGTGGCCGTGCTGGTGATGATGGGCATGAGGATGATGGTGATGGTGATGATGGGTTGCGTGGTCAAGCTCCGGAGAATCCCCGCGCACCAACCCCGTGTGCATTAGGCTTTGCGCACCCTGCGAGCTGAGCATCCCGTTCACCGTGAAGCCGCCGGGCTGGGAGTAGATCAGAGACTGCTGCTGCTGCTGCTGATGTCCCTCCGCGATGCTAATGTGCGCACCGGACGCGCTCTCCCAACCGGCCGGGTGGGTCTGGTGAGCTCCTATATGCGGGGACCTGTGGTGGAGAGCGGAGCCCGAATGGAGGTCCTCCCTTGCCGCGTTTCTCTTAAGGTCCTGCGGCTGGGAGCTCGAGGACCAGGGAGAGCTGGCCTCGGCAGCCGCCACCGCCGCCGCTGCTGCCGCGGCTGCAGCGTGAGGCAGCGATGTCACCCACTGGTGGGCATGGCTTAGCATGTGCCCCCCGTTGCTCGTCGCCATGGCTCCCTGCATAAAGTCACTCTGTACCATCTTGAGGGACGCGTCCCCCCTGTAGCCACCAGACACCGTGGTGACAGCGGTGCTGCCGGGCTGCATGCCCCCGCCTCTGCGCTCAGAGTGCAGCACTGAGCCGGACGATAAGATCCTGCTGCTAACCAGATACGGACTCGAGGTGGCTGTCGCCATTCCCCCACACCATTAAAAGTTCAACTGTCTTTTATCTGTTGTTTGATTAGATTCCTTGTTTGTTCGAATCCACGCATAAATCAAAAATAACTGTAAAGCAAAAACGAAATTATCTTAGAAATAGTTAAAAGACCTGTTCAGTGTATAGATTTTCGTGGACTGGCTTGCTTAAGCGTTCTTATTGATTCCGCTGCGAAAAAGAAAAGCCATGAAAACTTTTTCTCATCCCAGGAACTCGGCGACTGTTTAATCCATAAACGTGATGGTTTCAGAGAAAAACACAAGCCACCGATGTTTACCGAGGGACGTAGCTTTCGGACTGTTCCTGTGTTGGTTCCTACCCTTTTGTGTGATATTAATGTTTTGAAATAGAGATGATACCAACTTTTAAACCCAATGCGCACAATTTCGCTCACAACCGCTGCTTTAATCCGCTGCGTCCTCCGTAGCGCGTAGACACGAGAGTGTGTACCCAGTGCCAAGAATGCGCACGCCTTTCACATCTCCATCCAATTACAAGAAGAAGTTTGCGCAGAGCTCCTGCTGATTGGGCAAGTACACCCAAAGAGGAGTCTGTCTCAGAATTCAGCCGTAGGTGCACAAAGTTCTTAGAGCCTGCGAGGAATATATCAACATTAAATATTTTGGTCAAACACAGGCCAAATGTAGAACATCCTCAGCTGCAAAGTTATTTGAAACAAATAAAGGGACAAAAAAGGAATAGCATTTGACGAAAATTTCCAGATAAAAACCCACACATGTTGGATAAAAGGAGTGTTTCTGTGTGATCATAAAACTCGGTTTTTACTGTTTATTACTGTTTAAGGCCTACTTTAACACTATAGACTACACACATATTACAAACGTTTTACGTTATCCTATTCTTAATATTTTTAATTTTCATTGTTAAAAGGTTTTCGACTTACATGTTAATTGTTACGTTGATTAAGAGAATTACCCAATACATTATCCGATTATCAAGCCCCTGTAGATAGCCTCGACAAAATAATTTAGCCTAGGTTATAGCCCCTAGCCATGGTTGTCTGTTTATTATAGTGCAGAGCAACAAGACCTCACAAGAATACAAGCCGGGCTTCGGTACACAGGGGGTTTATACGCCTCGTGCATCTTAATGCGCTCCTCTTTTCATACGTTGAAGGAAAGGCCACAATGGTTTGACGCGCCGTGATGGTGAGCAAGGTGCAAGCGGTTTTATTTATCCGCACATACAGTAGGCCTATGGCATTTGCGAATTAGGCATGATACTGTATGTCAAATAAACCTGTAGTAAATCTAACTAATTCTCATCTCTCTACACCGCATTCATTTCTGACCTTCGTGTTTATTTTTATTTATGTGTCAGTTAGGCTACTTTTTTCCCCAGTCAATTTGTCTTGGGACTGAATAAAAAAGGAGATTAAAGAAAGTACAACATCAATATATTATATGATAAAGTCATATTTGCTAGTGTGTGTGTGTGTGTGTGTGTTTGGGGGGAGTGTCAAGGCATTTGAGTTACTCATGATAAGTAAAAAATGTCCGTCATAATCACATTTTCGAAACACAATTTCATAGTATGCTGACATGTTGAATTAAAGAGGACCCGTAAATATGAAATCATCAGTAAGCAGTCTGGTAGGCCTATAAAGATCCCTTTTTTTCATCACTATGGAAACAGATCAGTGGTGTCATGCAATGCCCTCCCAACAAGCCAGTCAAATTGTCTTCTTGAAGGGGTTGAATAAGACCTTATTCAGATGTGGGGTCAAAGCACAGATGCAATCAAAAACCGAAATATTTGTGTGCAGTTGGTAGCGATAAACCATCAATGTGATAGTAATTTTAATATTAGCCTAAATAGTCAATTGAAGTTACATTAGCCTACAACAAACTGTTTATTTAACAATTGAACATTAGTAATATAAACATTACAGACTACTAAATGATCTTTTCACATAATTAGATTTTCTAAAGCAAAAAAAATCATAACAGACTTTATGCATCATAAAGAATATACAATATAGTCCAAGTAATTGTTATAAAGGATGGAGAGACTCTATTGGAAATTACCACATACTAATAATACATCAAATCCAGGGATTGTCTGAAAGGTGTGAAACCTGTTGAATTCTGAGCTTTGATCCAACAAACTCAACCGAATGCGATGAAGACTCGGAGGTTCACACAAAACTGTCCCAATGTTCTCAGTGTGTCTCAGGCCTAGCAGCAGAAAACCAGACAGTTGAGGGAATGCGGTAATGTTTTTCATGTGTTGTGCTGACGGCTGCTCTATTTGTTATTCATGAAGGAAGCTGGGTGAAGAGGCCTTGTTATAATGCACATTTTCCCTCCCTCTGTCTCTCTCTCTCTCCCTCTCTCATTTCACATCAGTTATTACCTGGCAATAATATAAATAATCTTCTGTTTTTACTGTTATGAATACAGCAAATGATATTTCAAATTACAATTAATCACAAGTAATTTGAATATAGTTCAAATTCATATCCTTGCAGAACCCCACCACCCCACGCCCCCCTCCTCTAGTTCCCAACATGCACAGCAGCTTGGCCATTTCTGCCCCGGGCTATTTTTCTTTGGTAGACTTTAGAAATATGCAAATACCTCTGAAGAAAACTGCGAAGGAAGAAAAGAAAAGCCGCCGTTTTTTTTGGCAGGGGCGGTCCACTCTAAAAACTCAAAGGCCTCCCTACTATTGTTGTTTTGTTGTTGTGTTGCTGTTGTCTTACTGAGGGAGAGAGAGAGAGAGAGAGAGAGAGAGAGAGAGAGAGAGAGAGAGAGAG
>JAODLI010000014.1:1649063-1667558 GCA_027575585.1 Percopsis omiscomaycus | reverse complement strand
CCTCCGCCGAACCCCTAAGACTGACTCACCGAACCCCTGGGGTTCGATCGAACCCAGGTTAAGAACCACTGCTTTAGCTATTAAGACGGTTATATAAGAATGTCTGTACTAAGTGTGTTTGCCAAGCCCTAATTAAACTAGATATAGGCCAGTGTTTCTCAAATGGGGGTGGGTGTACCCCTAGGGGTACTTGGAGGTACTACAGGGGGTAGTTGCCAATTTTGCAATAGTAGCCTACTTATATTTTAAACCTCTGTTTAGGCCTATAAATAGACAATGAAGACATTGAAATTCCCGAAATTCTTGTTTTCTCTTGGAGCTATTAAAAGTACAAGTTGTTTAATAATTAACTTATATTATAGTGTAATTTTGTGGGTTTGAAGCAACCATTATAATTCAATGCCCCTAAAGGGGTAGCCTACTTGGGCTTGGAAAATAATTAAAAGTTTGAGAACCACCATTTTAGCTAATCCAAAATTAAACTAGATACTATAGGTAAACATGCCACTTTGCCTCTCAATGGCAAATGAGCAATAGCTGATGCTCAAGTCAATACCAGCCCTTATGATTGTTACGGTTAGCTATTGTTAACACTGGTTCTGGTAATATTTGTCCTCCATGTTTTTTTTCTGTAAGGGACCTCAGTGGTAAGATCCAAGCTGCTCTCACACATAAAATGTTTGGACATCTTGTTTCTTCGTGCTCAGAGCTGCCCAGGGCTTTAAGAAGGATTCCCTGTATTAAATGCTAGCACGGATATTAACAGCGGTTAATCTTTTTGTTAATTTTCTTAATTTACTCCCCTTTTCCTGTTCAGGGTCACAGTAAGATGGATCCTATCCCAGCATACTTTGGGGCTTGAGGCAAGGAGACACTGAATGGCACATCAATCCATTGCAAGGTCATTACGTGCGCACATACTCACACACCTAAACTGGAGTACACACGAAACGTGCATGCTAACTTGTTCCATTGGAAACATAAAGTGCAGTACTTTCTTGCATGTAATATAAATATTTAGACATTTCAGGATATTTAAACATAATAATCACCTTGTTTAATTACATGCCTGAATCCCAGGAGATTGATATGCATCTGGGCGGCACTCTTCTCTCTCTGCTGAAGAGGTCTGCAGAATCACAGCTACATTCGTGAAGTGAAAGACTTTACAGACTTTTGGACATTCTAATAGGCAATCAAATAATTTTCATGGGACACATGCATTTTTATTCATGACCATACAGCTCTAATTTCCGTTTTGTACTCAGTGAAAATCAGTGAACCATAAATAAGCGCAGTGAATGTACAAAGCTGGCTATACCAGGCAGGCTATATTTAAATAACAAATTCAATCAAAAACCAGGTTAACCTTCAAGCTACAGTGTGCATTGATTCAGTGTTAAATATGCATTCAGAAGATTTATTGTCCTGCGTTGATAGGCCTCCAAAGTTGGACAAACGCCACCAAAAGCGGGTTTGTCCTGCTTTTCTCCCCTCGCTTGTCAACGCTAGGATCTACAATCAAGATAATCCATCATTGTGGCACATAAAAGCAAAAAAGATATTAAACTCACTCTGAGAAAATGCATTCCTCGGGACTGAAATGAGAATAAAATGCTGGTTAAGCATTTAGTGAAGGTTAAAAAAGGAGAAGTCTTCAGGTGACACACCTCCAAATGATGTGCTTCAAGTATCCTACTCATTAATTTTCCTGAAAACTTTTAATAAACATTTACTTTCATAAGATTAATCTACTGTGCCTATGCCTGTAATGAGTAAATAAAATGTAATCTCAAACTGTAGAAAATAATGAAATTGTCTGTATATGAAATACTGCAATAGGAACATGGCGTACAAATCAATGCTATGGCAGAAGACCTGCAACATGTGCCAATTGATTTCCCCCTTGATTTGAGGCAATCAATGATACACTGATTGTGATACACAGTGATTGTGTGATTATATACAATTACATTATATGCAATACCTACAGTGCAGTTACTATTATTATTGTAATACTTACAGGGATACACTTATACTACATCAATACTACTGTTATATCCTATTTTTACAGGGAATTCTTACGGTGAAATTGACAGTGCAATACGAATTCTCACCATCACAGGTCTCTCTGAGTCTACTTAAATATTGTTAAGCATATAGAGCCAGCTAATAAACTAGTATGTGTACTTTATGTAGTTACGTTTACTGTCTTTATGTTGTTTCATGTTGCACCTTAGTCCATGAGAAACAACATTTTGTTCAGGTGGATGCAAGGAATTGTATAGAAGTGAATGACAATAAAATGTATCTAATATAATATAATCTAACCTAACCTAATCGACTCGACTCGACTCGAATCGAATCGAATCGAATTTGATCTAATCTGCTGTATAATAATCTGCATTTAACAACAAAACCATGTGACAACATCCCAACTGTCTCTTACAGCTCTATCTTCAGAGCAACTCCCAGAATGGGAGGTAAAATTGAAAGTGTAGGCCGACGATTCAAACTGCGGCTCACGCTGGAGACCAGGAGCAAAGAAAGGTCAGACACAGAATAAGAATATCTTCAAAGACGTCTACATGCACCTATGTTGCATTATTATTCCCCTTATGTCAACATTCCGCACTCAAAATATGTCAACGTTCCGAACCCAGAATATGTCAACCTTCCACACTCGGAAAATGTCAACATTCCATAGTTGGACGGTGTCAACATTCCACACTCGGAACATTTCAACATTCCACACTCGAAACATGTCAACATTACACTCTCAAAATATGTCAACATTCCACACTCGGAATACGCCAACATTGTGAATAATAGTGGATTATTAGTGTTCATGTAAATAAGTTACTTAGCAAACAACGTTAGTGTACTATGTTTCTCATTGCTGATCTCGTAATGATCTTGTATACGTAATGATGGCTCAGTTAAAAGAGCAACAGAACTACTGCGTCAATCATGCCACAATTAAACGCAGCTATAGAATACATGCCAGGGCCTGCTCACAACCCTGTTGCCACGGGCAACTCTTTCAGCCCCTATGCTGGCTGAATGAGCAGATGCCCCTTGCTCATCATTCAGCCCCTCTGCTGGCTGAGCAGATGCCCCCTGCTCAACCCAGTGTCACAGATGTCGCCACCCTAGAAGCAGGTGTCCAGTGTTTTAATGGGCAGTTCTCACCCTGCCATCTTGTGTTGAGTCTGAGAGACTGGTAAAAAGTACAGACAGACAGACAGACACACACACACACACACACACACACACACACACACACACACACCTTATATGCTGAAAGAGATATGCTTTGTGTAACACTGATATTATTATATATTTAGACGTGTAATTTGAGGTTAATTTAAAGGCAAATTATTATCAGTAAGTAATTTTCAATTATATCAAATTCAAGATGGTTTTACAGTAATTGGTTGCTCTATGACCTTTTATAGTAATGTTTAAAAAGTAAAACATGTTATTTCCTCCAGTATATGCGGTTAGTATGTAAATATTAAACATCATTGCATACTTGTGCTGGTGGCTACCAAGAAAGACAATTTGTGATTATTCATGTAATTTAAAATGGCGATTAAATATTCCTTACCCTTGGAGCAGCAAATCAAATGAAGCACAGCTACAAGAGCATTCTAACAGGAACTGACAGAGCTTTTGAATAATGTTTATTTATTACAATGGAAATGTATACCAGGCTTTTTATGGCACCGCCTGCATTTGACCTGCTGTTAAAATCCAGCCTCCTGCTTTGAATTCTTTCCTTTTAGAAACTTTGGAGGGAGACAGGTGAAGTTTTAACCAGGCTGTTTCAGTGAATACAGACTGAAACAGCCTGGTGAAAACTTCACCTGTGAGGACAGTAAATATAATAAAAACATCTGAAAGACCGTAAATGTCAGGAAAAACAAAGAAGTACAATAAATAGAACAATTATTTGACAAATAAATGTAGAGCGACAAAGAAACAAATTTGAAAAAAGATTAGAGCCTTAAATGGTCTGCTTTATGCTGAACATTGACCCTATAACATTCTTGAGCGTTCACGTACAGATGAAGGCAATTTAGGCAAATAAGGGCTAACTTTAAAAAATATATCTTAGCCCAAAAGTATAAATTAATAAATGAATATATACACGGAGATACATTATTCACTAATTTCTCTCAAGATGCAGCCCCACAATATCATTATACTTCAATTAATATGAAGTTTCTTTTTACCATTGCAGAATCAGTAAACACCATATTTACAAGATTTGACTTTCAAGAAAATGTCAATCCTACTTGGGGTCAAGTTTATCATTTTGCAAGCTGAAGACGATATAAAAACCCATCTTGAGGATTAGAGGACACAATGAACCAACGTTTTTCTGTAGGAACACATTGCTACTATAACACATTTACTTATAACTGCAACTTGTTGTTCTCTTGTTTGGAACATCATCCAGGAAGATCAAATCTGAGATACAGAAGAGAAGTTATCAACAGGTAAAATATTTTGTTTTTATGTGTGTTGTCACTCTTTTTAACTTTTTTGAGTCTGTCTTTATCTCTCTGGCCTTTTTTGTATAAACAAGAGTACAGGGCTATACTCATCTTTTAATATATTAAAAAACAAGCATAAAATTAATTTGCAACAAAATAAATAAAATTGATGATTTATATATTTCCATGAACGTCCTTATCCATTTACTTCCCAACTTTTTAATGTTCCTAATATTTCATTTTTGGCTATTTGAATGTGTTGTGAACATGTTTCCTGAAGCAATGATTTAGACATTATTTGCTTGTCAGTGCTGTTGTGTATTTGTTTATGAAAGTGACGTCTCTGCACAAGTAGTCTGGTTGGGCTGTGCCTCCACGGATAGTTCAAGTGTTAATAATAGGCCCATGTTTTGTTTGTGTAATTCTAATACATAATACAAAATGATTTTCATAAATGTTACTCTAATGAGGTGAGGCCGCATATGAAGCAACTCTTATGAATACACATGAAAGAAGAAAGTTGAAATAATTGTAGTTACATTAGAATTGTATATCCTTTATTATTAAATATGGAAAATAGGGCTTGTGTGTATATTTTTGAATACATTTAGACACTCTGACATGCTTAAGACAAAGAGACATGACAGCTCCCTATTGTAAAATGGCATTACATTAATAAACATGTCTTACATTAAAACAGTCTAAGGAATTAAGGTTTACTGGAATGGAACAACAAGCAGCTTTTATTTTACCATTGAGACATATTGAGACAATCATAGTTTAAAGGTACAATCACAATTTTAACCTATCATCAAGTAAAGAGAAATGTTTATTTAGTTTGGTGGAAAAACATTGCAAGCTCAAAAGAATGGGAGCTACCTTTTTAGAGTAAAATGTTCAAAAGCTTGAAAAACTTATCTTGCAAGATTATTCATTAATTATTTTCACAAAATATTGTTTAAAGAAACTAAGGAAATTACAGTTTTAAAGTCTGGATTGGTCTATAAATAAGATATTAACCATACATAATATATTTTAGCTCTTAAAATTTTATGTTTCCTTTATATTTTGTAAGTCTTGATTATGATATCTTCTCTATCTCTCTGTAGCTCTCTGCTTTACATGAATTAGATCTCTATACTCATCTTAATAATCATCTTCACATAATCCCTTGATTAGCATGTGGTATTGTGTTGTTTTCATACACCGTACTTTTTATTATATCATATTTGTTTATTATCCATTACCTTCCAAATATATGAAGATCAAATGAGCACAATAAAATCTATAAACCAAAGAGATATATGAAAGACAGTCTCATGTTTGAGTCTGACAGCTTGTTAATTCTCACCATGTCAGATAAAGAGGTTACTTACCCTATAGATGAGGACAGATAGGTACAGTAGACTACAAAACCCCTAAAGGCTTCAAAGAAAGGATGCCTTCACCAGCACCCCATGTTGCAACACTGAATAAGAAATGATATGCGAAAGATTGATTTGAATATTCATGACAGAATCTATTGGCTGTTTGTACTGTAGCATTAATTAATAGCTGGAGGGGACAGCGAGCCTAAATAAGGAGCTGCCTGATTTTTAAATCCCCCGAAAAGAGATAAAATATCAGAGACTTGTTAAGAAAGGATGTTAAGACTTTCTTTTTGTGGGATCATTTAACATAGTGTATTTCACAAATTACTGAAAGATGACTATTTTTCATCTAATGGTTACCACACAACAGTATGTTTTATAAAAATCCCACTAAATAAAAATCTAATATTGCTATTTACACTGAAATAGTACATTTAATCATGTATGAATATTCAAAAGGGGAGATGGCTGGAACAGTACCAATCATCTCCTACACGGGTATAGTTAGAGAGGGCCAGGGAGATAGTTTCACAGTTAAAAACATTAGCATGCCTTTGAAACAAGAGACCTTGAGTATATACAAGGGCTATCCATTCACACTTTGGAATGCAATCTATATGCATAGGGCTTGAGGGCAATGGACTTTTCAGAGGCTGTAAGGAGCCACTTTTGTACAGGTGTAGGTTTAACTGGGGGCCCCTTTTATATTGGTACATCATTGAGTTTCTTTGAAGTCACAGACATCACTAAAATGTTGAATATTTTTTATGCTCAAAAAGATAATTTTTGTTTTTGTATTTTATACTTGCATGAGGTAAATTAAATAGTTCCACTGGGTCAAAATACCTTGTTTTATTATTTCAGGCAAATATTTAGAAATGAAAACATTTAGGGTTTTACCTTTTTTTGCCATTACAGTACCACTTGTGACCTGTATTCTCAAATCTGAATTATGCATGGTGTTCATACAATGCAGTCCTCTGCAGCTCACAATTATACAGCCCATTGTCTATTCATTATTTCAAAGCAAAATGGAAATTATGTAAAACTATCTCTAAAGAGGAAAGCAGCGTGTAATATGACTTGCCATATTGTTCATGCAATTCAAATACATCCCTTTTCTAAGAGTCGAAATTAATCAGATTTAAATTAAATCCGACTTGAATGTCAGGTGGGATTATAATACATTTGAAAGATAAACTCTGATAACTACACTAGATCTGCCATAAGGTGAGAGCACTCAGAAAAAAAAGTGTTTTCCAATTAACTTAAGGTCAAATATACAATACATGGATCAAAAATAAATCTTGTCTCAGTCTAACTTTAACTTACGTACCTGACAGAGTGCATCATTTGACCTGACCAGGACTGAAGGGTTCCTCATATCCTTCCTTCCACCAAGTTTATGACCACAGACATTCACTTTCATATCCTTTTTTAATTTCATTTAAGTTGTAGCAAAGCTTTCAACCAGCTTTCATACAAACTTTATTGTTTTTATTTTCAGGAAGGTCCTTGTTTGTCTTTTGACATGAGTATACCAGATCATTTTTAAACAGTCCAGTGGTTGTGATATAAGAAATTTGTTCAATCTGTAATTTACACACTGATGAAGAATGTAGGCTCATCTTAGTGATCACTTGGAACATTCTCACACCAGCACCAGCATAATTAATAAACAATGTTCTAATATATTTTTCTTATTGTCAATTATACAATCTAATGTCAGATATTGCAAATCTTGGATGGAAAATTATATATTCATAAAACATGGGCGTTGTCATTTCTCATGGAACAACTTTGTGGAGAGACGGTATATTTGAGTGTAAAGAAGGCAATGATGGGAAATGATTGTGTAATGCTGTATCATGTTACCCAAAGCAACAGAACGGCGTTGTCAGTTGTAATAATGGTTGTTTGGAACACAGTGGAGGTCTGTGGTGTACAAGATGAGCTACAGTATATCTGATGTTAACTAGATGGACAATACTGGTCAGTAGGAGAAAGAAAAAATAGTTGGTTTGGTTATTTCCAAAGGCTATGTTGACAAGAAGAAAATCCTATCCTTTAAGCCATTGATAAAAACAGTAAAAGCGTGATGTTCATTTTGAATTCAAGTCACCTTGTTTTGGAAGCAGGGATTATGTTTTGCCCTCATTTTAATTAGCAGTTCTACAACCGCAGCCAGAATGTCCCATAATCCCATACTTTTGGCTGCATTATGCAGGGCGTATATGAATACCTGCAGTAAGACCCCGGCCTCCCCCTCTCCTTCCCAGGACCTCGTCCTCTCTCTCATCCCCTATCTCCCTCATCCTCTATTCTCCTCGTCACCTCTCCACCCCTCTCCACCCCACAGCTGAGCACAGGTATTTGTTTAGGAATCTCTCGGTGGAAATTATACTCCATCTAGCACGCTCCCTATCAACACACAATTATCATGGGCAATCAAGCAGAACAGAGCAGAATTCAGCTGGGACTCCACTCTGATGACATTACTGTCGGCCACAGCTAGACTGCTTCACACCTGTGTTAAAGCTCCCTTGCTGCCTTCCCTTTTTCTCTCTCTTCCTTTCCGCCCGCTCCCTCTCTCCCTCCTTCCCTCCCTCTCCCTCTCTCTCTATCTCTCGCACACATTTTCATTTGGATATGGGTGGAGGAATGATTGAACTTACTTTTTTTTATCTTATTAGAATTTCATTTAAAGCAGGAAGTCCTACCGATAAGGAATCTCTCTCCCTGAGGAGACTTGGCCGAGGCTTACGGCAGCAGCCTAAAACAGGACAAATCCCGTGATCTTATCGGGCGCTGTATTAACATCTCCCATCCTATATGTGACCTACAGTGGCTTTAGGTTAGCTCTCATATGGCTTGGCGTTTTCTTCATGGCTGCAGAGAGGGTCGCTATATGAAACATAAGGAAACATGAGATTGTGATTCCTCAGTCATCCGTAAAGGAGAGATCATTCTCTCAGAGTAATCAGTGCATTCAATTCTCTCATGTCCTTCCTTGATTTTATAGCAACACTCAACTGCCCCCCCCGTTTGTATGATAAGTATATTATGGACCTCGAAATGCACCGACTTGATACACACCCAACACTGGAGTCCATTCAGATCCTGATCAAATGCTCCATTCATGAGTGAAATTAGCCTCCGTCTGTCAGCCAAGGTGTGAATACTTTCATCTGCAGATCCTACATCTGAAGTTGGGATTGAATGCATAACGCCACGTCGGATGAGCAAACGGGTTTTCTGCTCCTTATGGGGGAAAACTTGATGCAAGTCAAGTGAGACAACATTGTCCCCTAGTGGTAAGTTTATGAATTGTGTGCATTGATTTGTATTTTTGTTGCATGGCACAAATATATTTTGTTTTGTAAATAGGTCAGAAATGCCACTGATGCTATATACCAATTTGGGTTATTTATTTACATATAATATATCATGTAATTCCAAACAAGTAATATAGATTATTTAAATGTAACTGCATCTGTGTATGTATTATAGTTCATGCTATACTTTCTAACTTCATATATTTTATACATTTTATACAAACTGAAAAAAAGTCTATTTATTTATCAATCATTTAATATAAAGTTATAATCTAGTATAACATCAGTGCTGAAGAAATATTTCTTCTGTCAAAACATTTGGACAAAACAGTGAAATGAACATGTATTCTCTTCATCATTATCACACAACACTGCACTATTTACTGGTCAACACTCATGAGTGAACCAAAGCGGTTTCTGGCAGAAAAGTAACAGACATGAATGATTTATTGCTGTTTTTGGGTAAATCTAAAATTGCATCCCATAGTCACCACACAGACCCCTAGTTTGCGTGCTGGTTCGTTGTGTGTGTGTGTGTGTGTGTACTGTAGCGCGACTCAAAGCATGTCAGGAGGCAGTGATTACGCTGACATTCATGAGCTCCACAATGTCTGAGCCGAACCGTTCAAGCCTGTCAAACCAGTTACACCACAAATCTGTCTCAGAGTTCCTACAAAGTTCCTTCAACACATGGCTGACAGATTATAAAAGGATAAAAGGTTTGGCGAGAGAAAAGCTCCCATTGTCTTCCAGACTGCCACAGGTTATTATTGAAATCAGTGGTAGTGTATCTGGACAGATCTCCCTATGAGAAGAAAGAGGAGACCAGCCAGAAGACAGAAGAAGATCCCAATGGGGGCCAGCATGAAAGACAGGCCATAGTTAAGGGACAGCGTAAACTGTGGACAAACCGCAGCCTTCTGGTGTTGCACGTAGAGATTCACCCCGCCCACCACCTGTATCCACAGGACATACATCACCACCACACACAGCAGGAACACACCTGGGGGACAGCAGAGCCACAGAGAGTGAGCGGTGACAATACTGACTTCTGCATCAGCTTCATTTAAACTGCTGCTGCTTTTAACTTGCTAATGATTTAGTTTTGATTACATTTGTATAAATATTATTATTATTAATGCATTTTTATTAATCCAATTAATTATTATACATTTTATTATATTAATATTTTCTTTCATGTTTGTATTCATAATTTGTATTTATTTATTATTATTATTATTATTATTATTATTATTATTATTATTATTAGTAGTAGTAGTAGTAGTAGTAGTAGTAGTAGTAGTAGTAGTAGTAGTAGTAATAGTAGTATATTCTTTCGAAATACACCACAAGTAAAAAAAGGTGTATCCTCACCAGATGCCAGAAAGAGACCGCCCCCTGCCTTATACAGTCGGTAACTGGAGAATGGGGCAGCACAGATAATGACAAAACCCCCGATCAGTACAGCTGCTACACCAATCAACATGAAGACGCTCCAGAAACCCCTGTAGACTGGAAAGCAAACAATCTGTCAGTAACGCAGTCGGAGCTGTATGTGTGTCCTGTCCTGAGTTGTGTCTTGTCCTCCAGTATTTTAGTCTTTACCTCAGTAAAACAATCACAAAAAGATTGTATCCAGTTTTCTGCAATTATAACTGAAATAGTATATAGTACAGAAAGATGAAAACATACTGTATGCAGAAGCAAACATTGATTGAAACATATATGCATACACACACTCCCAAAGACACACACACTTACTTATAGCAGAGTCATGGTTTGTGGCATTGTGGACCACATGAGATAGAGGAAACGGGAAGAGGTAGGCTTGCGAACACACTTTAGAGTCTGCTTGTCCTGTTGAGGACAAAAGGAGCAAATATGTTTATATATAACACACAACACAACAGCATTATCAAGTGTGCAACCATAGCTCATGTCTTTAATATATGTTTAATTTGCCATATGAGGCAGTATTAGGCAATATAATGGGTTAGTTCTGACAGATATTTTCCCAAAACTTTCCCAAAGCCTTGACATACAGCACTATCCCTATCTACTTCACTACATTCAGCAGGTCCCTATAGGTTGTTTGTGACAATGACCTGGTTCCCCATAAGAAACCAGAGAACACACAATCCTCTGACAAAGGACCAGAATAACATCCCGTGGCTTATTGCCATAATGCAATAAGGTTTTTATAACCAGCAAACAAAGTACATTAAGTTATCTTTTACAGTGGAGTCAGTTGCTGATATGTGATTCCTTAGAGCATAAACCTATTTGAGTGGGACAACTTCAAAACATCAGGGAAGGTGGAATGAGGGTGGAGCGTTTTAAGGACAGCATCGTGCATCTCACTCACCCAACCAGAGTTTCCACACAAGGCTGTTTTCCTCCACGTTGGCTCCGAAGCTACATCTCCAGAAGAATCCCTCGTGGTAGAAGGTGGTAGGTGTCGTGGCTGCATTTTCATTCTTTGAGATAAGAAGCAGAAAGCATTACTCCTTTTAATTGCATCAAAGCTTTTACTTTAACTAAACAACTGTAAATATAACATAATAGATGGTCAGTAGAAAATGTTTTATTCAATGATATGCTTATGCTTATTTCAGAAAGAAAGAACAGCCAAGAACCATGTGAATGGGATGTGAATTGGATTTTTTTTTAAACTTAAACGGTTAAAGGTACAGTATATAGGATTTAGGGGAGTCTATTAGCAGAAATGGAATATAGTATTCATAATTATGTTTTCATTAGTGTATAATCACCTGTAACAACAAATTGTTGTGTTTTTGTAAGTTTAAAATGATCCCTTCATATCTACATAGGAACCGGGTCCTCTTCCACCGGGCCCGGCATGTTTCTACAGTAGCCCAGAACGGACAAACCACTCGCATCATTACGTTGAAGTGACAGCTTGAATCTGGCCACCATAGGTTCTAATACACATTTGGAATGGGAGGGTTGAGGGAGGGGTATTCAGTTGATTGCAATCTGCAACCTCACCACTACATGCCACTAAATTTTACTGAACCTTTAATATTCTGTCGAAGAAAGAGCTTGGGATCATTTATTGCAGTGGTACACTACAGCTGGATACTCAGGTCAAGGGGTGAGCCGAGAAAGCCCCTCCAACATCCTGCATTTACACCCACAAACTCTGTACCACATAAAGGGATAGTGTGTATCTAATGACAAGAGGAGGCAGGGCTGAGTTATGTTTCCTGAAATCTACAATTACAATTAGGTCATTTGACTTTTATACAAAAGTGACAATGAAGTATGAAGGAGCAGGCTTAGCAGGAAGAGGGTTTCGGCATTTTGCCTTTAGTTTTTTCTTTTCACCCTATCCTGCCTACGTATATGGAAACACTCAAATGTGAGGTTTGAAAATAGTCACATAGTCAGACTAGAAAACGGGAAACTGATCAAGTGACGCTGTGGCACTCATATTGGAATATTGGATTGATTAATTTAGGATTAAGTTGCATGGTTAGTTCAACCTAAAACACACTCTCTCACTGCATAATAGCAACACTACTGAACAGTCCAATAGGATTATAAAGATCCACAAAGTATATTTTCTAATCTGATTATATACTTTTTCTAAACTTACCCATATCTGCCGTTAAAGTTCAGAATATAATACATTATATAAAACAAAAATGTTGATTGGTTAGTTGTTGGTTAGGTGTGGTTTTGCATTTGTATACTGTATACTCTTAATTGCATATTTAAGCTCTTAGGCTTTATAGTGCTGGTAGCATGTCAAGATTCCACTATCATTGCTTACTATGAGAAGCTAGATATGCTCCAGTAGGTGATATTTAATACCATACCAGCGAGACGACGGGTGTTTATATGTCTACCACTGGAACATATGTTGCACACCAACTATATTAAACAATGTCTAGTATCCATGGAGCTGCCAGCAGATGTCTTTCTCCCCTGCACTTCACGTCCTAAATATGTTTGGACTACCCTATGACGAACAATTACCAAAATGATGCTCATGTTGTATCTAAAATTCAGAGACAATGAAATGACATTTCGAAGGTTCTCGCCCAGACTCCTACATTAGAGACTAACATCTAAATACATGGCCCCACCCTTGACCATGGCTTCTGACCCTGTCTTTCTGAACACCTTCATGTTCCACAAGACACATCTTAAGCTCCAAACGTGAACTTCGATAAATAAACTATAGCTGCCACATGACAGGAGTGGTTCCTAAGCTTCCATGGGAAGATACTGGTGGAAGTCCAACATGCTCACCTCATTGCCTCCCCCCAGGCTAATAGAGCCATTGGGCGTGGGCTCACAGGTCTCGTGAGCCAGCAGCCAGTAATCTGTTCCAAAGGAGACGAGCACAAACACTGCTGCCAGCGCCCCAAAGACCCCCGCAAAACACAAAGCCACACTGAGCCTCATGGTGCAGGACTGACCAGCCGGATGGAACTGACTCAGTAACCGGATGGAAAAACACAGAGGGACTGTCACCACCTCTTCTTGCACTGTATTGTATATCCGAACTGTCGGTAAGGTCCTTTCTGGGTCCAATAGCTTTGTCCCCTCCAGTCCCTCGGTCTGTGAATTTGTCAGGGAGGACAGGTCTATGCACATGACTACTGTATCTGGGACCTCAACAGGGACCATCCCTCTAGGTTATTTTTGGGGTTGTGATTGAATGTGGCTGCTGCCCCTTCTTGGCTTAGCTCAAAGGTCCTGTGAGACAGGGTGTGTGTGTGTGTGTGTGTGTGTGTGTGTGTGTGTGTGTGTGTGTGTGTGTGTGTGTGTGTGTGTGTGTGTGTGTGTAGCACTGGGAATCTTGGAAGAGAGGGGATGGATACAAAAATAACCACAGGCAACTAGACACCAACTGTACAGGAATGTTGGGCAGGGGTGGGTCTGGAAGGACTGAGCAGGAGTACGATATTTGCGTGACACCCTGAAGTTGCTAACCAGGAGAACACACACTCCACACACGACACTTCCCTGCCATTTCCCTGGCAGCATCAGAAGGAAGAAGGACCTTCAGCTGTTATCTGACCCCATGACAACAGAAACAAGGATAAAAATAAGGCCATGCGTTTTGTTGACAGTTGTCAGATCTGACGCTAGTGGTCATATATATAATATAATAGTCATTAATCATATCATAGTGAAACTAAAATCAATGCTATTATTGATATGTATATTAATATTATAACTACTAATACTAATAACTATTACAAATGTTAATACACATATTAATATTCAAACCTACTCACCATCTAGTATACAGCATTATTAAAGTTACTAAATATGCTGTGCTTGACTGCTTTGTTCCATACACAGAATAAAAAGTTACAGTAGCCTACATTATATGTTGACTACTTTAGCAGGCGTGAGGTAAGGTGAGCTACGGGTTTATTAGCACCTAAACGGGATATTTTGCACTGAACCCATGTGGCCAACGCTGGTTCTGGTTGGAACAGCGTTGGTTGTTACCGTGGCTAATTAACAGCCAACGCCTACAAATCTTGTTTAAAAAATGCAGAGTTAGTATCTAAGTAATATAATATGATGATGACGTGAGAAGAGATGCCCAAAGGTAAACACAGACGTAAAGGCTACTATCCTGATCGTGTCGGGAAATTACATATTATGAGATAGCCTAGACTTATTACAACAACTACTAATAGGCTACTAAGTGTCACAAAAAGATCAAATGATCATACAGCATGCAACTCAAGTGGCATTATTGGTCGTACATCGTACAGAGGGCAGATCTATCGTACAAATCCGATAATTATGGTACATCTGGCAACGTTGTAAACGCGGAAGCCTGTCGGCTTACGTCACTGGTTGATACCAAATCGGGAAGTGGCTGGAGAAAACCAACTCCGACGCCACGGTTATTCTCCACCTTCGCAATAACGACACCTTACCAACTCCACTCTAACTTAACTATCATTTCTTTTCTCCAGATAGTCACGATTTCTACGTCTCGTAGTTTGCAGTTTGGAGGAAGGAAATCAAGCATTTAATCTTTAACCCCCAATGAATGCAAGTCATTGGCCAGACCTCGCAACATTGTCCTTGATCGGATGGAGACTGTCTGAAATTACAGTTTAGCCGATGAGCGCGTTGGTTACTGCAGGGCTGCTATTGAGGGAGAATGAATACAGCGAAATGTAGTACATTGGTAAGGAAACCAAGACGGATTATACAATGCATCTATATGGTGGGGTTCATGGTAAGTAACTAAATGAAACGATACCCATACCAATAGTAATAGCGTGTTCAATTGCCTCAGTAAATTGTGCAATGCTTCAAAGGCACACTTTTTTAACTAAGTAGACGTGATATTGATCCGATTCTTGCTAAGAAATTACTGAAACACATCAAGCAAGGGCAGGTTTTTCCGACACGTTAAAGTGGATGGATAATAGCCTCCTCACATCATTACTGTCAAAGAAATGTGTTAAAACTCTCTTCTCTCGTAAAATGCATGATATGTCCGCATATAAATAAATGGTTGACTTTTACCATTTATTTATATTATCTAAGTAATCACTTATGTGTGTATTATCTCATGTACTGGAAGCAAGATCCAGGACCATATAGGCTACTGACATTATTCTCAATAACTAAGACAGAGTGGATAGGACTGCTTCTACCTAGTATGAATGCACCAAATTAAACTGTTGCTTTAATTGGTAATGTCAGGACACTTGTACTGTGTGACTTTAATCCAGTTCTTGGCAAAACCTGCTTCCAACCAGAAGTACGGATGAACAGGGTGTGTTTACTCGTGTTTGTAAAATGTGGACTCTTGAGGTGACTCTTTAGACTATCCCTGAGGAGAAAACAAGAAAACTGTTTATTATCGCTCACCTTTGCCATATATTTTCTGGTCCTCTGAAATTGTGCAGGACCTCGACAGTGCTCGGCCATGCTTACAATGGTCAGTGTACCTATACATGAATCGGAGCATAATCTTTTCTGACTCTTTCTATTCGGACCCGCAGGACTTGTTCGGGGTGAGCATGATCATCCCTCTGTTGAGCCATCATGTAAAGGCTCTCGGAGCCAGCCCCACCGTGGCTGGGATTGTAGGTAGGTGAGGTCAAACACTAGAACTCCAACTTAACCTCCACGTGACTAATCGGTGCGTTATTATGCCACTGTAGATTCCAATTCACATATATAGAGCCCTAGTTCAATCTGTTAATTCTGTTTTTTTATTTCTTTACTTTGAAATAAAATATGATATTTTTAATTTTGTAGTACACTTAATTTCAATGAAGTCAGACGTAGTAGAGAGACGCCATAGGCTACTATAATATAGGCCTACTACTATAACAATATAATGTTTCACAGTACCTGTAAGTTCAATATAATTCATGCTTAGTATTTACAATTCATAATTTATTACTATAGATATGCTACATTAGTTTCTGCTATTGAATCTATTTGTTTCAGTTTCTACGTATGGGGTGTTACAGCTCTTCTCTAGCACAATAGTTGTAAGTATTGACCACTATTTTTACCTTCTTTGACTGTTTTCCAGTGTTATACAACCACCATATTCTCTGAGGAATGTCCCAAGCCTTAATTAAAACCACATCTTAGCAATTAACAGTCCCTTAACATAACCCCAGAAGTTCAGCTCCTCTGCAGTAAGCATGGCATCTGAAGAGACAGATTCTTCAAGTTTCCATTCAGCCTGTGACTCCTGAAATTGGTTTAAATCTCAGTGGTCATGCGACAAATTATAGAAAGAAGGAGCCGCTTGTGGTTCTGTGCGCAGAATGGTTGAGAGGGGTGGTGTGAACAGCCCGATCGCTATGGCAATCGCCTCAGGAAACATTCAGAAGTCCGCAAACTCAATTGGTTCCAATCTGATTAGGGGCCTTTGTCCAACAAATGCATTTTTTTGCACTGGCAGCGCCCACAACCTCATTTTCAGAACGCTTCCAGTGCGTCTCTCAAGCGCTTATTGTTGCTAGGTTACAAAAACCATCTTCTAGCACTTCCGCATTACTTAATTGTGAACGTTTTTGTGCCGAGTACGTTTAGCGTCGTCAGCGCTGAACTTAAAAAAATGTGTATAGAATATAGACGCTGCCAGCACAGAAAAACTCATTTGGCAGTTTGGCACTCATCATCAGTTTGTGTGAGGGAGACTTCCATATCCATGTCATTTTTGAGTAACCTGATCCTCTGCATTCATCAGCCACATGCTTGAGCCACAGAGGCACCCAGATTGATATAGATATACTTCTTTTTCATTATATAAAATATCTCAAGAGTCATTTCTCACTGTCCATCTGTTGTCATTAGGAAGGACAGGTGCAACCAATATTCTATTTGTGTATATTGATTGATTTCTTTAATAGCATTCATTCATATTTTTTAATATATTATAAGCCAGATATTTAGTACAGTAAGTGGGGCTGAGTGTTCCACAATCTAATATGAAACAGACCAGGCCCCTGAGACAAAGTGTAATCATATGGGGTTTGACGAATGTAATATATTGTGGCGTGTGTGCATATATCTTCGCTTGCGTTATGTGTTTGAGCATCCTGTCACCGGTGTGATTGTCAGGGCAGCTGGAGTGATGTAGTAGGGAGGCAGTACTCTCTGCTGACCTGTCTGCTTCTGAGCGCTTTGGGCTACGGCCTGCTGGGAATGTCCACTAGCATCGCCCTGTTTGTCCTCGCGCGCATACCTGTGGGTGAGTTAAACCACTGGAGAAAGAAAGAGAGGAAATATGACCTTGTCTACACTTTTGTAAACAACCAGATTGAATATTTCCGTTAGTTAATATATTACAATTCAGCCCAGGAAGCGTGAACATTTCCCTAAACCAATATATTCAAAATGTATGATATAGAATTGCTCTCACCCATGTCATGACCATATACACACAGATGGTCATCCGATCATTCTAATAGTGTGCTGTGTTGCTCCCAGGGCTGTTCAAGCACTCCCTGTCCATCTGCAGAGCCCTGCTGTCTGACCTGGTGTCTGAGTCAGAGCGCCCTCTGGTGATGGGACACTTCAATGCCGCCTCCAGCGTGGGTTTCATCCTGGGCCCTGTGGTAGGGGGCTACCTCACGGAGCACGAGGGTGGCTTCTATACCTCCTCTTTCACCTGCGCAGCCATCTTTCTCCTCAATGCAGGTGGGTGGTGTGATGGCAGAAAATGGTCTTCTTTAAGTATTCTAGGGTGTTTAGTTATCATGGTAGGAATACTTGACTCTCTCTGTCTTGTTGCTAGTGGGTCGGCCTGAC
>JAODLI010000014.1:1634658-1646837 GCA_027575585.1 Percopsis omiscomaycus | reverse complement strand
GGGCGTGTCATCACGAATCATATGAGTCGGGTGTGTCTTATCCTCCGCCGAACCCCTAAGACTGACTCACCGAACCCTGGGGTTCGATCGAACCCAGGTTAAGAACCACTGAATTAGACTTTAACGAGAAAATGTGTGTTTACTAACTAACCTGCGTTCCTAAGAGACCCAGTGGCCGTGGAGATACACTGGGTGTCTGTGAGCAGCTTCTTGGACACGTGGCTTGCCTTCCCATCCACGTCTTCTCTTGCCCTCCCCTCGTCCCTGTGTTCTACTGAAGTTAGGGACTTCGAGTGAAGCTTGGAAAGCTGTGGGGCGAGCGAGCCGAGCTCACCACAGCCGCCCTTGGAACCTGCCGTGTCGGACCGATACTTCAAGGACAAAGAAGTGGACCGCAGCGTGACACCAAATGCAGTCTTTCCTTCCTCCTCTTCGTCCTCCTTAGCTTCGACCGCTTCCTCCACCCCCTCCCGGCTGTCCTCCACTTCTTTGCCCTCTAAAGCTCCTGTAGCACTGGCTGCATCATTGGAAGGCGTCACCATTTCTGCCTTTTTTAGGGTGTCCCTCCTGTCCTGTAAAAACACAGAACCTCTGTGTACAGCATCCCCTTCCCCACATGCTCCCACGGAAGGGCCTCCACGGGGCTGTAAGTCTGTCCGTTTGTTCTCATCCTGCCTGTCAGCCTGTAGGTCATGGCCTCTTTGGCTCACAATTGAGGTTGCCCCGACGTCTGTCCCGCCAACAGTCTTCAGTGTCGTGTTCCTCTCTTCTCCCATTCCCAAAAAGCTGCAAGATCTGGCTGTCTCTCCTTCTTGGACATTGGCAGCGGTAACGGTAGAAGAGCGGAAGGATACAGAGCCCTGGGCCTGCCTCGGTTTTCTTACTGTGGCCTCTGTCGGACCCTGGACCTCCTGGTGAACAGAGGAAGACCTGAAGACCACACCTGAGCCCGAGCTAGCTGACAGCTGCTTGGAGAAAACGGAGGTTTTGTTAGCGCTGTGCTCTGATTTAGAGTTGTCTACAAGTCTGGTCTTGCTTTGAATAACCTTCTTAATTTCAAACGGTGCTGGAAACTCAGGGACACCAGCTTTTTCTTTTGAGTCTGTGTGAGCAGGTGATGGCTGTTGGTTAGAAATTAAGACTGTAGATCTTTGAGGTTTAGAGCCAAGTGTAGGGGATGCTAAAGTGGTAGCCCTCCCAGGAGAGGTCGACATTTGCTGTATGGTCTGATGGGAGAGTGTTGGACTGGGTGACTTTGGCGCTGCTTGAGCATCTGAGGGCTGCACTGAGATGGATGCAGGCTCTCTCTGACCCTGAGAGGTGATGCCTGCCTTACTTATGTGCCTCGTTGGTGCCGTGTTGGCGGACAAAGGAGGGATTTCCTCTGGAGGAGACGGCTTTTCCTCCATGAACACCTGGTGGTCGATGCTGTTCAGCGCAGGTCTGAACTCAGCCTGACCAGACAAGACATAGAGATAGAGAGTGTGTGTTCGAGTGCTACCATCTCTGTGTGACGCAGTACAAAAGAAAAAAGGTCACTCACTGTCCGGTGTCTCTTGTTGTTAGTGCTGGCTCTCTGTTTCCGGGGCTTGACCGACATACGGTGGCGAGCAGCGGATGTATCCAGGCAGGGGGTGAACTGGGCTGGAGTGCTGAAGTCTAAAGGAAGGGCCGCAATGCTGGGAGGGGAAGTGGAGAGCACAGCCAGAGGAAGGGAGGGCACGGTTTTGGCAAGGGAAGGTTTTGGGATCGGTGAGAGTGGGCCAGAAGATGGCTGGGATGTGGCCTGAGGGAAAAGGCATAACAAATAATCAATATTATAGCAGATACAAACACACATGTAACACACAGGCAAACAAGCACACACACACACACAAGCACGGCCTACTTCTTGCGAAGGGCAACCATAGAAGTGCATACACACACTGACATGCTGTTGCTTGTTTCTCCTATTCTATTCTCCTCTTATTTCTCGTGCAAGCCAAACAAAATGAGTTACGGCTGTAAGCATGGCCTGGGAACTGTGCGGGAGTGGAAGGAGAACGGATCACACAATATTCCATTTGGGCTTATGTTGGTGAAGCTGTTGTAGGCCTGGCAAAAGGCTTGTTGAATCCCTCCAGGGGAAAACAATAACCGTTAATCGTCCAATGTCAGAGACGCCCACGGCTCAAACACATTTCATAGGAGTTTCGACTGATCTATTAGGAGGAGTGTGTAGAAGTCACATTACCTTGCTGAAGGCCCCCTTGGCACTGAAGGGCAGCCCTTCCTCCTCCGAGTGGCTGCCAGGGTCTCCAGAATGTTTGGTCAACGGAAGCAGAGGGGGAGGTCCCAAATGCATCTTCTGCTGCTGAAGTTTCATCTGTGGTATTATCAGGTTGATTAGACATACATTGTAGGGAAGTATATAATATACGCAACCATGACCACCATTAAACATGTATGCCTATATTATTAAAATAAAACTTCAACACTAGATGCAAAGTAAAAAAAAACACTCAATTTTCTTTTTCTTTTCTTTATTATTATTTATAATTTTCATCTTGCGACCCTCACAACATCATCCCGACCCACCCACTGTATTAGCAGAGGTAAATATGTAAGCCACCCACCTGCAGAGCTTTGATGTTGCTGTGAACATTCTCCTGGGAGATGACTCTGGCGGGTCCTGGATCTGACACCACGTCATCTGCCAGAAAGATGCTGTCATGTGACATCGCACGAGATCCCAGCATCCCCTGGGAGCACCTGAGTTTGAGCAGGATGGCAGAGGAAAGGAAACGCTGAGGATGACGAAGGTGACGGAGGCTCGCCAGATGGTTGTGGGAGAATCAATTCAGTAAGCCGCGTGGAGACAGGACGGTTGTTTTTATCAGTAGCCTACACACAGTATGACACTCACGTCAAGTATTCCTCTGAGCCGAGCATCTGTCTTGCTGTGATGTCACTGGCCGACTTTGATGGCACAATCAGCTTTTTTTATTTTCCCAAAGAGACGGGTTTTAAGACGAGATTTAAGCTTCTATTTCGTCCTCCCTGGAGTTCAGGAACACAGACACACCCACAACAGCCAGTGTCCACCATGTCAATGCAATTGTCTAGATGTCTCCAACAGTTCATATATTTACAGGTATTAACATTGAGAACGAGTAATAATAAATTATATAATTCTAGTAATAATAAATTATTTGAATACAATTATAATCTATCAGTGTATTGACTATGTACAATATTTTCTGAATATCCTAAACTGATAATGTAACTCAATTTTTTAGTAACTAGGTATTGTCATATTTCTTCTCACTGTTGCTGTGCTGTAATGCATATTTCTATTGGACAACGTATCAGAGGGTCCCACCTGCAAGTTCCTCTGTGGTTTCTTCTGTGTCTCCTGTGAAAGACTCCATCACTCTGATGAGGAAATGAAACCAAGAAAGCAATGAACACGGTGTAAACAGGGCCCAATGATAATGAAGACAGCTGACACAGCATTTTCGTTTTGATAAGAGATGCAGCCTCCCCATGTAGTGTGACTTGTCCAATAATGTAATTCTCCACAGTTGGCACGACTGTACATGCACTGGACACACTTATCTTTGTCTAAGGATATCACAGTTCATCTGAGTACAAAGGTTTATTATCATTATCAGCAGAGAGAGTGTTTCATTCATTGGAAAGGTGTGGTGAGAACACTGTTCAGCAAGAAATGAAAAAGTACATTGTTTTTAGTGATGTTTGATACACTATCTTAGTTTGATACAGTACATATTTATAAGAAATAGAACCAAACAAGATGAATCATACAATTTTGAACAAAGATGAAAGAATACAGGAATGCTAAATATTGCCCCACTTTACTCATACTATCCTCAAACACCCAAACTTTGACCAGGCTTAGGCTATCTCTTAAATTGTAAGCATATAGGCCTACTACAACGAGCTGTTTGCCGACACAATCTGCCTCCAGTACACAAATCCATTGATGCAAATGTTGCTATAAATACCTATATCTGTTGTCAAAACAGCATAATACGCTATGGAATGAAGGGCTGATAATATACGATGCACAAGGTTTTGACATGCAAAGTCTACACCAAAGAATAGTGCCCACACAAAACTCAAGCAAAACAAGGTAATGTTTAGAAAAGGCTAATTCAACGTGACTTAACTTCTGAAGCTGCGTTGTGTTTTTTTGTTGAATTGAAATGTTATCTCTGAAACTACCAGCGCCGTAGATCCGAATGAAACATGATTGCTTCTCCTCATAGTTGAAGTTTCACTAGCTATCCAGTGCAGCAACAGGAACAGGAGATAATCCTCTGGATTATTAACATTGCAGTGAGATCCCGTAAAATTTCCCAGCATCATAATCCACAAAGACAGCATAATCGCAAACTAACAGTAACACAGATTTCCACTGATATCCCACTGAAATGTAGACACAATAGTATATGTATTCTGTCTGGATAAAACCCAATGCTATACAAACATGTGTGTTCATACGCCACCCATGGTAGAAGAGCTAGAGAAGAGTACTTACCCGTGTATGCCATTTCCCTGCTCTTCTCCTCAACGCACAGCAGAGACTGTCCTATCTTTAAACCTGAGGCTGCTGTCGTCCACATCTGCGGCCGCAGGGAAGGAGAGAGGGAGGAGGGGAAAGGGAGAAGGAGAGCAAAAAAGCACAGAGAGGGAACGAGAGAAGGTCACTTCATAACAAACGGAGAGAAAAGAGGACAATGTAGAATGAGACACACGGTCAGAAAAAGAGAGCGAGTGAATGAGAGAAAGAGAGATAGATTGAGCGAGAGAGAGAGAGAGAGGAGAGAGATAGTCTAATACATTAGTGGCACACTGTGGCCCTCTGCGCTAAGCTCCTTAACGTTAACCTGATTTTAGGCCCAGAAATGAGAGTAGAGAAAAAAATAAAGCTCTGCATGGAAAGAGGACAAGCGTTACTGCTGATGAAACAGTTTACATCTAGCTCCAGGCAGGCAGAATCACAGACCTATCAGGTGCTAAAGGGGTTGCCTTTAGCACCTGATAGGTGAGACTTCGGAAGAGGAGCGGTTGAGTGCATCATTGCCTTGCCCTGATGATGTTATGTATGTCTGGATCAGTTGAAAATGATAGAAGAATACAAAGTGCATCCTGTAGCAGCTCGTATTCGTGAACAAAAATATTTGCATGTACCTAATATGTCCCTGTGTACACATATCAGGTGTGATAAATCTTTTTGGTCAGGGCCTCTTTTGTTCACTATCTTAGCACAACACATCTTTCAATTCCTCAGATCTGTATCTATAATTTTGATGGTTTGTGGAACCTGTTGTGTGTGGAACTTCAGGCTCATCCATTTCTGACCTTGAAAATAAAATCCATAATACAGGTGATTACACTAAATACAAAGTCTAAAATCTAGGCATATATTGTTTTCTGCAAGGTATAATGGTAATAGAACTATAAAGTATGTCTGATTATCCCTTGTTGGCTAGTTTGTGTGGTTTCTGATTATGTTTCTGAATTAATTTTTCCTCTCAGACGCGGATGAAAACATATTGAGATTATGGGCGAATAGACAGATAATCCAGTCACTGCCATGTATGAACACATGAGACATAATAATTAGTCACTGTGGTATTACTTTGGCAACTATATGTAGGCTATTTAACAATTAGGCCACATTATGCAATTTTTGCGATAATCTGTATAATCACAACTGATCTGTGAGTGTAACCCACCCAAAACTGTGTTAGTATTGTATTAGGAAACATAATAATAGGCTTATTACTTAGGATTTATTTTTAAAGACACGGTGACTGCCGTGAGTAAATTTGAGTAAAAGTTAGAGCGCAACACACTAGCCTATGTACCAGCCTAAGCCTTTTTTCTTGTTGGATGTTAAATGTTCCACTAGGTGGCGTCATTAGGACTCCTTCCTCTCCTAAGGTCGATTTTATTTTTTGTAAAAAAAAATAGGGCCTAGCAAAAGAAGATTTGGTCATCTAGTACAGATCACAGCTTGGCGTCGCCAGACTAATTCGCAAATGCATATTAGGCCTATATCTGCCAGAGCAAATAAAACATGATCTCTCAGATTCGTCTGGTTCCCAGGCTAGTTAAATTAAGCAACTATGCAATTAAAATAATGTGAGGTAAAAAAAGATCCGATAAGTTTAAAACATTTTATTCGTTTTAATAAATATATGGAAAAACATAAAATTTTACCAATTATAAAAATGCTACCATGAATTGACCCGATAAGCGTTATCATTTAGGCAAACACAAATACTGTAGGTACTATGTTAAGGCACCTGTGAGAAGATAAAACAAGACAATAACATGAGGGGGGGTTCAGGATCATGTATCTCATAGTGTCTTTGTGTGATTTGTGTGAAAAATGTCCACTGTGGTTTCCTGGCACTGTCTAAGGTCATAGTCACAATATCCGATGGAAAACCGTCCCTGTGGCACAGAATGGACCGGACATTAGTTTTCACTTCATATTTGTGATGATGATTAAAGCTAATTTAAAAATGGTAACACACATACACACTCACAAAATATATATACTGTATACATGCAAAATATATGTACATTTTGTCAAATGTCATTTTGTAGTACCTTAGGTTTTTTAAAGTAATCAAGTCCCCTCCCAATCTTGATGATCCAGCCAGTGTCAAACCTAAGAAATCAAGCAGAAGGTTGGAATCGCATGATTGCGGGTAAAAAAAATTATAACCATGAAAAATTATCATCTTGAAATGCTAAATTGAAATACCCATAATTACGGGAGAAATATATATTAAGCCAACTTTTGCAAAAATGAGACACAATGGAGGTTTGTAATAAAGTGATTATTCCTTTCGACACCATCTCTTCAAAACTCACACTAAAATTAAACTGGGGTATAGAATCATCTGTGTTGAAGTCCAATGCCTTAAAAGAAAGCCTTTGTGCATTTATGTTAGCGGCAGCCCTACCTGATCTCCCTGTCATGAATGGAGGAAGAGTACTGCAGGTCTAGAGAAACACCTTGAGACTGAAGGCTCTGTCTCAACTCTCCCAGAGCACTGGTCTGCTGGGCACTGTTCACCTACGGGAAAGGACACGTGGTTGTCAAACAATGGAAACTGTGTACTAGTGCCTGTTATCTGTGGACCTAAAATAATATAACCTAATTTAAATCCAGTCAAATGTCTTACCTCATCTTGGGAAGTGAGTAGGTGGATAGTTTTTATTTTGCAGGAAGATTTTAGCAGCATTTCACAGAACCGCAGGAAGTTGTACAACTAATAAGTAAAAGAAGATTAGATACAATGCTGGCATACATTTAATTTCAGGCAAATATAAGCCCTGTAACAGTATGAAACCATAAATGTAGGTCTTACTGATTCATGAACTGACCGATTGCTATGTTACCACTTACCTGATGGATATGTCTTATGTAAGGGTCCTCCACCCAGATCTCTCTAAGTGTTGTGGTGATATATGGCTTGAAGAGAGCCTCGTAACTGTAGCCCGTGGCATCATCTGCTATCCTGATCTGCTCGTGGTACTTTCCGTCTGATAAAAAAGAATAGCCAAAGCCAAATTAGAAAAAGGTAGGATAAAAAAGGATAAAAATATCAACAGTCTCAAATATCAGCAGTCTGGATAGTGGTGATGATTACCTTCTTTTAGTTGATTTACGTGAACTTTGATCTGCTCTGCTCTATCCATGTATCCCTTTATCTTCTCTCTGTAGTGCACTTTCTTCGGGTCATCTTTAACAGCTGTTCACAGAGGAACACTTATAGCACTTGCTGTCTTCACAAAACCATAGAAAAATGTATGTGTGTTTATATCACCTTTCAACACCTCCATAAGCAACTGGATGCCCTCTTGGTAACAGATGAGGGATTCTTGGAAACGAGAGCTGTTGTCCAGCTCCACTGCACGCTTGAGAATGGAGATAGCCGATGCCTCCATCCCTGGAAAATTGTTTTGAGCCATGATCTTAATGAGTTTGAACAAAATTACAAAGCTCTCCGCATGGTCCTGCCTGTTTCGCACACGCAATGGTAGGTAGATGTTAACGTGATACATGTATTTTGCACTGGTGTAAGCACAGCCTGCACTGCTATGAATACTTCCTTACTTAAAAAGTAGGTGCCCAACAAAAATAATTCCTCCATGAAACAAAATTATAAAATGCAAACAAAGGAATGCTATTTTATTATTTATTATATATAACAATACCTAATTTTATTTATGTTTTATTCTTTATTCAATTTTATGCATTTGGTATGAAATAAACCTGAAAAAATTAAGCGTGGTTTGAACTATAGGAACATCGTTAAGCAACATCATTCCGATCGAGAAATGTTGAATGTTACTCAAGTACACTTCCGGCGGTAAATGTCATAATGAAAAGCACGTCTGTTATGGTCTTTAGTTATAACGTATGTTCCTATTGGTATTGCCTAACAAATATTTATTATTTAAAAAATATAAATCTTGGTATGCTTTATAGGAATCAACTAAATTGGACCCAGTAATTTCGGCTACTATTTCGCGATCTGGCGTGGTGTGCGTAACCTTGTATTTACGTGCAGTAAGAAAGTAACGTTAACTCGTCCTTGATCTGCAATTTACCGCAAACTAAAGGGAATATGTCGATCGTATGTCGTTGTTTTAAGCCTGAATTAGTCAAGGTAAGGATTTACTTACATCTCTCGTTTTTATATTTTCAAAGGATACCATTCGTGCTCAATATGCCATTATTGTTTCCAGATACTGACCGAAGCCACGCTATCGCCTTGCCAGTGGTTTGTCCCATTTCGTAGCAAATTCACAAAAGTACGGGTTCCAAAAGAGGTATGTAAAAAAAAAATCATTGTTAATATTAAGAGGGCAATTTTTGGCTAAACTTTTCGTACTGCTCGAACGCAGTTCATTTGCCCCCAGTGTCCACTGTCTCTATTTTATTCACAGATCTTTGAAGAGAGGTCTAAGGAACATGAGAAATATGGCGGTGACCCACAACAACCACATAAACTGCACATAGTGACACGAGTGAAAAGTGTTATGAGAAGACCATACTGGGAGAAAAAGACTGTTAACGACTTTGGGCTCCAAAAGGTGAGGCATTCATTGTGTTGTAAACCCTAAAAACAAATATATAAACATTATCTATAGATAGTTTGTCGTCTTTGGACAGGAAACAAGAAACACCACCTTAAAACCCTTTACAGTCAAGAACATTGGGACTATATTAATGACAGTTTTGGTAGACCCATGCCATACAGGCATACCTTTAGTCTATATGAATGTATCATAATGTTTTATCCTCAAATCACTATAATGTAAATTTTAGTTATGTTGAAGACTGTGAACTAGTCAAAGTAGTAATACTTATTTTAGTTTTCCACTGTCATCTGCAATAGCAGTGGATGAAGGGTGAGCTTGTCAGTTTAAATTAATTGTTATCGCATGGAGTAAGGTAACTCTATTGATTATGATGGTGATTGGGGAGACGATTATTATCACACTGCACTAACCAAGACTTGTAGATTCTAGAATTTCATTATTATAGACATACAGTAGTAACATATCTATATAGTCCATAATTAACTTTCCTAGTTGTGATTACTTTTGGTGACCTAAGGGATTTTGCAACCCATTAGGTTGTTTTACATCAACCATATTTTGCAGTTTTCCATTACAGGCACATGAAAATCACAAGGAATGATCACGACTGTCATGAATGTTTTCCCACTGCTTGAGATTGCTTCTTTGTCACACGTCTAGGCACATACTCCTGTAATACATAAAAACACGCCATCTGTCAATAGCCAGCTAAAGTTTATCAAGCATCTTGTGAGGTAAGATTTCAGAAGTACTAATAGTGATTACATAGCCTTGTTAATATGTTGAAAAACATTCACTGTTCATTTAAAAATAACAATTTACAAGCATCTAGTGAAATTAACTGAATTATAAAAAAGATAATTTGGTAGATTTTAAGTAATTTAACCAATTAAGAATGTGTTTACTCTTACTGAGTTGACAGCATCTTCAATGTATTTGCCTTGACTGTTTTTATGCAGGATACAGCCACTAAAGACTCCCTATGGGCTGCCTGCCGAGGAGGACATGGCTGATACCTACATCAACAGCAAAGGAGAGCTGATTGTACAACGACTCCTCAAACCTGTAGACCCCAAGGCAATTGAATCCTAGCTCTATGTACATTCTGATTCATACCTTAATTAGACAGATAATGAGAAACGATTGTTATTACAATTGTCATTCAGGAGAGACGTTAGTCACAAAAGATGAGGAAATCTGTATTACATTGGGATACTATTTGTCTGAGTCATTAATAAATTTACATTCAAATATTAACTTGTTTACTCTGGAAATATGAAATAACTCAAACAGTTATGAATTGGTTTATTGAGCTCTTGAATTACAAAAACTCTTGGATTTGAAGGTTTCAAACCAGCATAGAACCTGTCTTTGGCACTTAATTTTTTTGTAGGGGTTGGTGGAGACCCCTTGCTTTCTGGTCAATTTGTCAACAATCTTTGCTTATTGAAACGATTAATCCCCATTTCTATACAAATACACCAGATTTGCTAAAGTCATTAAATTGCACAGATTAGTGTTTTTACACTGCTTTTGTATGCATAAAACATACATGCACATTTTAATCTGCAAGGTTTAATGTTTAAACATGTACACAAAGTACATTTCTCACATTCGTTGAACTAAAATCGTGCTCAAATTAATAGTTTAAAAACTAAGCAGTTGGGGATTTCAGAAGGAAATTTGTCAGCATTGCTGAAAAAGCAATTATCCTCCACAGCTACAGAACAGAGCAAAAAGAAATAATTAGTTCTAAAACTTCTCTGGAAATGTTAATTTCCAGTTCTGGTATGTTCATGTGAACTGAACACATGTCTGTACTGACTCAAATTATTGGTGCGTCATGGGGCCTTACAACTAGATACATTTTCTGAGTTAATCTTATTAATAATAAACAGCATGACAATCCAGTTTCTCAGTGTCACGTCGAACACAGTTTGGGTACTTCAACAGAATTTATGGAAGAGTTCAAATGTACTGTTGTGAATAACAAAATCAGATAAATGTATTAAATAATGCCTGACAAACATTATACATCAGGCCATATTTGGCCAAAAAGTTTGTAATAAACTAAATGGAAGACTAGCAGTATTTATTGACATGGGGAAGATGGACCATGGAATACATATAAGGAGGGCTGCCCACAAGCAAGCGATACATCACATTTAAAAACAATGATTTTCAATCATCATCAGAATCGGAGTCATAGCCTCGTCCTCTGATAGTCTTTTTCTCTACTTTTGTGAACTTTGAGCCTGGTTTCTGAGAGTGTGTTGGGGGCTCCATTAGGTTACCACTAGAAAGAAGAGAAAATGGTGCTGTTAAAACAACAGAATCAAACTGTTCTTCACAGAGGTATCTTTATAAGGGAAATGCCTCACCTGTAGTTAATTACATCTGCGCAGCCAAGTCTCCATTCCAACATCTCTGTAGTAAACTCATCTGTGTTTCCCAGATCAGTGAAGCCAACTATGTAGTCCTTGGTTTTACCGTCGATCAGCAGGGCCAGGGTTGGAATGACATTGATCCGCAGCCTCTCTGACAAAAATGGTGCTTTCTCCACATTCAGCTTGAGGAATTTGGTCTCAACGTGCTTCTTTGCCAGAGTGGTTAAGTGCTTGTCAATTATCTTACATCTGCATGAAGGGATAGGCAGATGAAATGACAAACTTCATTAAATCTGAGCATTTACAGACACAAATGACGACACAAATTAAGCAAGGCTCGCTCATTGGTAGTTACTTAAAACAATCCAGGAAACAGATCTGTTTGGCCTTATATAGATTTCATTTTGCTTACCTGAAGGTGGAGTCTCTGTAGAAATGGCACACCACTTTCTTGCTTTCCTTCACCTCCCCAAAAAAGTCTCTCTCGCTAGGTATTTCTCTGTATTCTCCATGGCCTTTAGACAACCACTCCTTAAAAAGAAAGGACTTTGAGTTATATAGCACTACATCTCAAATAGTAATACATTTAAGCATTTAGCAGACGCTTTTATCCAAAGCGACTTACAATTAGTAGCCTAAATTACTTCACCTATGAAT
>JAODLI010000014.1:1617745-1634558 GCA_027575585.1 Percopsis omiscomaycus | reverse complement strand
ATTCTCCTGGGGAGTTCTCGGTATCTCAGCCACATTCTCCTGGGGAGTTCTAGATTCCTCAGCCACATTCTCCTGGGTAGTTCTCGGTATCTCAGCCACATTCTCCTGGAGAGTTCTAGATTCCTCAGCCACATTCTCCTGGGGAGTTCTCGGTATCTCAGCCACATTCTCCTGGGGAGTTCTAGATTCCTCAGCCACATTCTCCTGGGGAGTTCTCGGTATCTCAGCCACATTCTCCTGGAGAGTTCTAGGCGTCAGGCACATTCTGCTTGGAGTTTCTTGTCTCTTCAACTGGCCCATACATCTGTAAGGTTTCTTTCTTTGCAGTCTGTCTGGGCTTGTCCTTTGGAGAGAGACTGGTGTCTGGTGAAGATGCATTTTATGGCCTTGAATGTTCTGCTGAAGGCACCTTTAATTCCCTTGTTTTCTTTATTTTTCTTCATTGCCTTCTCCTCACCCATCTCCTGCTGCTCCTCATCCACTTGGCAGGAAGTTGTCAGAATCCTCACTGTTATCTGAGGTCGTATCTCCTGCTGAAAACTGGTTGTTGAACACAGTATCCTTCTGGATCATCTTCTGGAGCTCTGGGATGAAAGTGGCTGGGATGTGATCACTGGAGAAATATATGTGCTCCAACAGCTCAGAGCAGCTTGGCCTGTCAGCAACCTGAAAACACCAATCCAGCAGTTCAATCCAAGTCACAAATCCCATACTTCTCAGACAGGGATTCGATTTGCCTCGTTATCGGCAGTACAGTGGAGCGCTCAAGTACAGACTCTCCTGCCGCTGAGACATAAGTCCTGCTTTTCTAACTGTCTTTCAGCTGAAGCAGATCTGTCCTGCCACTCAGGAAGTACTTATGTTTGGCCATGAATAAGATTAACCAATTGCCCACATGTCCACAGGTGTGTGCTGTACTGTAGGTGTCTCCTAATAGCATCTCAGGGCTGCAGATGGCTTCAAAATGAAATCTCACATTTATTTATATCTAAATTGTATTATCCCTATCGCATATTTTCACATTTAGACTAAAAAATAAGATTCATCTAAATTAAAGCCAAGAATAATAAATGAATGTGGGACTACATTTGAGAATATTTCAAGACTTTGAAACAAAAATTGTTTCATAAATGTTTCAGTATTTTCTTTGTAATAATAACTTTTTATGAGTCACTAGTCAAAAGGTGGAGGTCATATCCCTACTGAAAGGTCTTGGTTTCAATCCCCAACATGGACCCCCTTTGAGCAAGATGCTTGTACCTGCTTCTTTTATGGTTTGACGTACAGTAAGTAGCCTATACCTACTGTGAGTTGACTTGGATAAAAGCCCACATACACTGAATGTAAAGTGAGATCACCTGTGCGGCGTCTCTTTGTCACTTGATTTGTTCTGTCCTTTCAAGTATCCGGCGAGGCAGGAAGGAAGTGGAAGTGATGAGGAGACGGTGCTTCATCAGGGTCCTGACCCACACCGCCCTGCCTCCAGTCAATCACGCTCATTCTCCCTAACGGGATGGAGTGACAGCCTGTCACGGTGGGGGCTCCACAGTGCGACTCAGAACCCCTCCCCTCCTCCGCCAAGACTATTGTGGAGCTCAGAATAAGCATCAAGGTCTTCCTCTCTATTTCGTTCACCCTTTTTTTTCTCGCTTTTCAAAGCGGAGAATCAATCAGCTGTACTCACTCACACACACACACACGACTCACTATTCAGCAGCCAGTGATCATTTAGACTTGACATGTATTGTGAAAAACTGAGCTGCTCCCTTTCTTTCCTTCTTTCTTTCCCTCTTTCTTTCACTTCCTTTTCTCTTTCAACTGTCTGTCATTAATGTCCAGGTCTTACAATATACAAACAGCGGTGAAGAAGAAAGCCAGGAGTGAGGGATGAATTGATGGATAGAAGGATAAGCACTCTGTGTCCTTTCTTTAAAGATTTGTTATTGTACAGCACTGTCTCCCAGTCATTTTTTGGTCGGTGTTTCAGTCTGAAAGCCCGTCCACGTGCTCTTTTGTATGGGGAAGCAATAAGGCCCCATTGAATGAAGCTGAATGGACCTGCCATCCTTAGGGGCTGAGGCCTGAGGACTCCTATTCTTTAGCCCCCAATCTAATTGGAGCTGAAATGAAATGGAGGTTTCTTATGAAAATAGGCTTTGTTTGGCCGCAAGGCTGGTAATTCATAAACAATAAGCAGGGCTCCATTGTGTGGATAATAATATATTCATGCCGCTGGAGATGGGGAGAAAGCAGAGCGAAGGCTGAGAGTATATAAGGAGGATGGGCAGCAACAGAGATGGAGAGTGCAGGGAGGAGAGGAGGAGTACAACCTGAGAAGGGGGTTCAGGGTGAGAATTGGTCATGGTGGACAGAGGTAGGGGTGTTGTTAGAGGGCTAGAAGTGGGAGCACTGATCACTGACTGGGACTGAGGAAGGTGAAAATTAGGGGAATGGGTGTGATAGACAGTTAGGGGGGGGGGGGGGTAAATGGTATGAGTACACCTACAGGTGATGGGGTTTTGGATGGAGAGGGGGGGATATGGGTTAAAGTGTAGTAAAAAGGAATAGATTACACAGTGCAATTGTCTGCGATGCTCTTGGCGACTGGAGCTCAATAAATTGGAGTGGTCAAATCCAGACAAGCAGAGCACGGGAGCAGCAGGGAAGTCTAGCTAACAGCCGCGTGGAAGCGAGAGAAGAAAACAACAGTCATATGAAACTGCGTGGACTTCGGGGAGTAGCCTAATAGCGAGGAACACTACTTTTACGCGTCGGACTTAATGTATTGCCTTTAACTTTTCGTCGTCAGTCGTGACGCTCGCTGAGTTTCGCCAAGAAGTGAGTTTCTGTGTTCATCGTTGTCAAACTAAATAGACCCCTGGCGGCCGCTACGATCTAGGACGTAAGGGATAAGTAGATCATATTGGACGGCTACACACCGATGCTAAATGGGAAAACAACGCCTCCTGAGTGGATATATCAATCTCGTCAAGATCCATTATGTGAAGGCAGGGTAACCCGGGAATATTGCCACCCGACTGGAACTAACACTATGGGACATACTTAGAACAGAAAACAAGAAACTCTACAGCCAGTTGTAAGTAAGCCTGCTATGACAACGATTTTGGGGGGTGTATCGGTGTAGGCTTCGACTTCTTGAAGGAGGTTTTTTCCTACCATATGCTTATGAGAAATGTGTGTGAGATTTAATCTACACGACTCTAGTCATCTACAATCCACTTTAATCTTTAGCCTACGGTAAAATAGCTCACTGAAAGTCTGATTAATCCAAAAATTGTGTACAGCCTAATAAATAAATACATTGACGAATAAAACTTTGTTTTAGTTGGCTTAATAGCTATAGGCCTACGACTTTGTGCTGCAAATTCCAGTCATCTTTAGCTCCTTTTTAAAGCCTGCCAAGACATCAATAGACGCGCTATGAGAGGGTGGAGCTGGGGTATCTAATTCGGGTATTTACACGGGGGATGTCTCTGGTTTTGTCGCTAGATGTCAGTGTTGGTCAACATATGAAACCGTCCTTAACACGTACCATTCAATTTTTTAGGCTAAATCCCTCCAGTTCCAGGAAGGGATTGGCTATCTACTAGCCTACTTCGTTGTTCTAACTAAACGCCTTTCGCCTTTCACTTTCTTATAATATAAAATGTGTAAGTTGTAGGCTACTGTTTTATTCTCGCAAGATATTGAGTATAACAAACTGGTGTGTCATTACATATACTGTCTGAAATGATCTCAGTTTAGGATGACTTTTAGGATTTTTGGTATTACAGAAACATGTTTCCTAACTGCATTTAGGAAAACATCCCATCTTATCTTAGGATAGGAATTTAGCTATTACAAAATTTGCTCTATTAGGCTACAGTCCTAACTTAGGGTCTTTCTAAATTAGGATACTAAATTAAGATGGATAAATTTATGGCAATATGGACGAGGAACATGAACACAGAAATACTATGATACTCAAACCGCATGATGACGCTTTCAATTCCCTGGACCATGTTGTGTATATCGACTGCCAAGACGATTCATTTTTAATTTGATCGACTTGTCCACAATAGCAGTTAGAGAAGGTCGGCCTACATTCTAATTAAAGATACAGGCAGTCTCGTGTACATTCTAAGCATACAGGACGACTGCCGATTGAAAATTTGAATTTACTGGTATAGTTAGGATTTCTTAAGATAAGAGAGGAGGTCTGAAGTAGGATCGGACACAGCCATGCGTTTTGAATTGCCTAAGGGCAGGAAGACAGAAATAAATCATATCTTTAAAACTTAAGTTAAGATAGGACAAGCAGTTCCTAAATATTTGTCTGTAATGAGGCCCTGTCCTGACTTTTTACTGAGGGAAATTATATAAAATAAGCGGCGTGACGTAGGCTAGTCTAAACTAAACTGACTTTGAATTTGACTGAAAATAATATCACAATAATCTTCAAAAGCTTTATAAACTTCTGAATTAGTAGGGTAATATAAATACAAATGTTAATTCTTATTGGTATAATGATCCGATTGGAACATTTCTTTCTACCACCAGATGGCAATCGTACCTTGCCAAAACCTTCAGTGCTGTGTATGTAGCCTATGTATGTGTGCACACGTGCATTGTGCATATGCATATATAATTGTGTTGTTATGTATATACTGTGTTTATTGTGTTTATCTATATGTTTATATATGTGTGTAAGCATGAGTTTCATTTGTGTGTTGTGTATATATCAGTCTATATATTCCATTTGCACGTGAGTGCTTAGGAGGTACTTGTGTTTGTATGTTTGTTTGTTTGTTTGTGTGTATGCAGCAGAGTGGCTGCTGGCTCCGTTGGTCAGTAGGAGAGGCTGGCGCTCCCAGCCTGATAATCAGCCTGTGGGCAAACTGGGTGGCAGTGCTCCGAATCACTGGCTGGAGATTATCCCAAAATTATCCATGAATTATCCTCCGGAATTACACCCTTCCAGACAGGCCTTGTACATTGATGGGGCTGAGAGACGAAGAGGGAATGTTGGATGGAAGAGTTTGTCTGTGTGTGTGTTTGTCTGTATGTAAAGGGGGGGGGGGGGTGCTGGATGCAGTAGTGTTTCAGTGGCCTGTGCCATGGAATGTGTATCTGTCTGGGAGAGTATGTATGCACTCTGTAATGATCCTGGCAGTGTTGGCACATTGGGGGTAATGGAGCATGTTAATCCACATCAAACAGCCATTATCAGCAGATTTAACTCGTAACGCTGTCGCCGGATGCTAACACACTCACACACACACACACGTAGCGAACCATCTACTTTAACCGTCTCAGTGGAGTTGTCCACTCTGCCGCTCGTCCAGACTTTTCCAGGAGCCATAAGCGATGCTTGCGAGGCTCTCTGTGATAAGTGTTTGGTAAACAGGTCAGTAGATGGGCCTCCCAACCTCAATCTGAGCTATTTTCCCCGACCGAGCAAACAAATTATCCTCTGTATTTATCCCACGTAAACAGCCCACCGGCGGCACGGCTCTACTTAGTTTGCTTGTTGTAAATGGGTAGGTTGTGGTTGCGGTCTGGCTCCTGGCTGGATGCGGGGCCACGGGAACCTCAAGGTGCGATAATTGGGACTCACCCCCGCCCTCCCTGTACCAGACGGGAGGACGACGACGGCGGTCTAGGTGAGCGCCAGACAGGTGGCGGCACAAGGATTTCTGGACCAGGAAATGATGACGGAAGCCCGGAGACGAGGTGAGGGTAGGAACTAAAGTGCGGTGAAATGGACTAAGGCTGTGGGAGAGGCGACGGGCCAAGGGGGCGGAAGGTTAAGTGCTCTTTTTTGGACGCTGTATTTCCTGCAAGGTCCCGCTCCCCAGGGTTGGAGCAGAGGAGCGGAAGGGGGGAGGGAAGCCGGGGCTAAAAACGCTTGTGTCAAGGTGAGAGTTAAAGGGGTAAGATGGGAGGAGTATTTGCCCCTGGCTGGTAGAGAACAATTGGACACACAAACACACACACACACACACAGACACAGTCATAGAAGTGACACACACACACACAGGCAGAGAGACAGCCGCTGAAACACACGTACACACTAAGAGCTACAGTCCCAGCGGGCTATGAACTTCAGTGCAGTTGTTGCCATGGTGATACACAGAGTCGCTGACCCCCCGACTCCGTTTTTCCCGCCGCTGGGCTATTGAAAGAGATGATTGACAAGTGTCCAAATGTCAGCCGACCCAGCCGGCCATGCAGACAGGGGGCCAGCCATTTAATTTTACTTTCACTCCCAGGGATGAATGTGTGTGTGTGTGTGTGTGTGTGTGTGTGTGTGTGTGTGCGTATGTTTGGGGGGGGTGTACCTGTATGTGTATGCAAGCATGCATGATAGCAGTGTATGGCCGGTTGTGTATAATTACCTGGCTGAAGCCAAGAGGTGAGATGCAAATTCTTTCACCCGATGGCTTACACACACATACACACACACGCACACACACACACACACACACACACACACACCCACACGAAGGGCAGAATTCACACACCCGCGCATTTTTCCGTGTGGCGTCCCATACATATGTACAAACACATACTGCCCAGCACAAAGAGAGAGTCCAAACAAAGGTGCTTTTGTGCCCCGGACAGGGTCATATATTCTGACTGTGTGTTGAACAGGTCCGATAACCCGTTCGCTCGCGGCCCGTGAACGGCTGTGGCTGCGGGCTGCTATCTGCATGTGCTTAGGACCCTATGTGTGTGTGTGTGTGTATGTGTACTGCATACTAGTACTTCATACTATAGAGTTCATCTCACATGAATAGTCCTTTAATCAGACATGAATCCCCACGGAGCCAAGAGTCAAGCAGCACTGTGCATACTGTACACGCCTGTTATAAAGGATGTTCTCCCACACCGCTGTTCACGGCCTGTATTGATCTGTGTAAAATTTCAGTTTTTCTCCCACCCGTCTCTCTCTGTCTTGCTCTCTCCTCCTCATTGTCCTCGAGCTTTAGAGGGAATAGGTCTTATCTAGATCGCCCACAGCTACACATTAACCTCTCTTCTCTTATCTCTACACTGGTCATTAGTGCCAAAACCCTCAACGTGCCATTGACACGCAGGACTGTGTGTGTGTGTGTGTGTGTGTGTGTGCGTGTGTGCGTGTGTGCGTGTGTGTGTTGAGTTATCGTAGGTGACATGCGGTTGAGATCTGCTGAGCTGGTGATCTCAGCTGATAACAGTTATAAGCCTGTGTTTGTGGAAGAGAATGGCAGAGAGAGAGTCAGACATTTTTCCAAAACACATTCAGCCATCCTTGACCTCTTGATTCAGTTTATGTGGAAACATTACTGTGGTGTTTTTTTAATGTAGCTTTATCAGGGCATTAATATATTCCAGTCTCACTTGTAAATATATATTGATACTGTATACACATTATACTGTATATCATATAATACAGTACATGTATATTTGCCGACATTGCCATACTGTTGGCTTTTAACCAACCAAATTTAAAGCACAAAACAGTAATTATTGATATAGTGGTCAACAGTTAAATCAGAAAATATCTCAATTAAATTGATGATTCAGTATTTAATTGGTTATTTTTTGCATTTCTAAATTTATTTATGTGCACACATAACTCGCACATAAAACCCATTTCAATTTGTAATTTTCTGATGATGGAAAATGAATGAAATGGAAAAAGTCCAGACCACCGAAATTCCATTTAAAAAATGGTTTGTATCGCGAATGCAAATTCTACCATTCTACTTGTCCTTCTGTGTGTTCACTGGGACAGACAATCTAACAGGTTAAAAGAATAATTGCATCTGTATTTACCGGGAACAGCCTCTCGTCCGTCCGTAATTACGCGGCCGTGTGCATTAACGCGCAGACAGTGGCGCATGCTGCGAGAGGGTCCCTGCACTAATATTTAGGTAGTAACAGTCACGTAGCGGAGCGAGACCTCCTCTTGTCCTACTCTCCAGCGCAGAGCGCCGCTCACAGCCGGCACTCACCCAGAGAGGAATACACCCTGCAATGACCCTGCTCGTGTGCGCGTGCGCGCGCGTGTGTGTGTGTGTGTGTGTGTGAGTGGGAGAGGGAGCACTTCTATGTGGGACAAATACTGGATTATCTGCAGAATGAATCCATATTTATATCCCCATTGTGTACTACAAGAATCTATGCTGTTGTTTTCCTTGTTGTTATTATTAATATAATTATTATTGCTGAAAATAATTTTTTCGCTCTTGTTATTAGTTAGCACTTTGTGTAGTAATAATATGACATATAACTACAATATGTCAACATTGTTTTCAATGCAACACACTAGAAATGTCCCATGTTGTTGGGGGGGGGGAACACCAGGTTTATCAGACGTCCCACTTGAATCCAGGTGCGAGCCTAATCTACCTACGCGGCCAGATGGAGTGAGACCACCCTGCCCACTGGACAGGCGGCGTCCTGCCTGGGCCATAGGGGGCGCTGCAGCTACACTGTGCGTCTCACCACGGCAGCCACCACATTACATTAGGAAACATTATCTAAACACTCAACAAAGTGAAATTGAATTTAAGACTTCTTTCCCCCATTCCCGTCTTTGCCATCCGATTGGATCCACTCTAGGATCCAATTCGCTCCTTATTTTTGGAATGGGCAGAGCCGTATTCTCCCCAGCTCATCCACTCTCAAATTGAATCAGTCTCAAATTGACCTTTTACCAAAATATGCTACACACTCCAGGGCAACAGATGTACAGTATAAGTGTATTGAAGCTTGGGTCCCGTGTGTGTGCGTGTGTGTGTGTGTGTGCGTGCGCGTGCGTGCGTGTGTTTCCCATTACGAATTGCATGTACAAACCTGTGTGTATGTCATCATGTATGTGTGCACGTATGTGTGCGTGCCCACGTGTGCACGCTCCTCTGTGGTTCCAGTGAAGTGGGAGACAGCATCTCCCTATTTACCGGAGAATAGACCAATTAGTGTTAAGCAAGGCGTTAGCAACAGAGCAGGAACCCGCGTGAATGTGTCATTGATTAGCAGGATTTCGCTAATCATCACATCTCATAAACTCACCCGCCAATGTCAGCTGGATCCCCAAAAGTATGCCTCTTTCTCCCCACTCAGTCGGTCTCTCTGTCTCCTCGCTCTCCTCCCTTTCAGCCCCCTCTTCCCGCGTGCCTTTCCGCACTTCTCTTTTCGCCCATCTGCCTCCACCTCTTCTCCTTCCTGTCCCCCTTTTTCCTCTCTCTCCCCTTCCTTCCTCTCTTCTCTCCTTTTTGTGACTGAAGGGTTTACAGTAGAAGCTAGGCAGATGATGCGACATCACAAGTGGAACTGGATTTAGGTGTGTGTCAGTTTTATGATTTATGTACTGTATGTCAAGTTTTATTTTTTTTGACTGGCACTTATCTCACCAGACCCAAAATATACAGTAAAGCAGTGGATTTCACTGTAATATGAACAGTAATTTCTAAAATGTTATAGTTTTGTTGCTTTAAATTCATTTTAAAATGCATTTATATCAAGTGTAACAAGTGGGCCTTTGCCTTAAATTCACTCTAAAATACACTTACATTCAGTCTTACTACCAAGCCGATTACAATGTATATGAAATGATTAACTTATAATTAACAAACATAACAATCAATAAGGAAATGATCAATAACAAAAATCTTTAGAAAAAATATATATTAGCTAAATGGCTTAAAGGTAAATAAGATAAAGAAAATGTGTCTCATTTGTAATTATATTATGGTTATTCTATAAAATCCTGTAATATATCAATATTATGTATGCAATTTCTTCTTAATCTATTACATTGGTTTTAAATAATGCCAAAAATATATATCTTGAATGTCTACAGAATATTGAATCAAAATGTAGCTTAACTGTCATAATATAATATAAAACATGGATACAAAACAAACGTGTAAATGTATCCAATATATTAATATAACAAGCCATTCTTTTATTTGCCGTGCTAGAGAGCTAGATGGACAGACAGGTAGTCAGACAGACTGATCAAATGGCCGGCTAGTGGTTAAGAACAGCGAGATGAATTTCCCTGGATTTATTCCCTCTCTTCTTTGAATGAAAGAAATCAAATTAGTGGTGTTGGAACTCTCTACGTTGTGTAATAGGTATTAGTTATCATATTAATTAGCATCTGTTTGACACAATATGGCAGCCAGCTGGGGGCTATGGTGTGTGTGTGTGCGCGTGCGTAAGGTTGCTAGGGGTGAAATACACAGCGTTTGATTTGTTGTGTTGCTAATGTGACACTGATTATACAGGTCAGAGTAAAACAAAGTGGTGAGACGCTACTATGCTAATACACACACTGTGATAGCAGGGTTGTCATCACACAAATGCGCGCACACACACACACACACACACACACACATTGTCAAACACTGACCGATACGTAGATGACAATGTATACATAGATATACTTGTACCATGTGAAACATATACACGCGGGCCCACACACACATAGACACAAAAGCATAAACGCACACACATTCAAGGGTCATGGCAAAGCATCTCACAATTACTTCAGCAAACGACAGAGAGCATTTATTTGGAAAGAGGTAGGCTGTTGCCATGGAGAGGAGAGGTTAGTGTATTTGACCTATGCTATCATGCTAGCTTTGGTCCCACAGCTGTAATTTCATATGAGAGAAAAAAATGTGTGGTTCTCAGTGAATTGATTTATCCCTATGTTTATGAGTAGATAAGTGCAGTGATGGTTAGATGGAGGGTTATTTTCCTGGGACAAATCTTTTGTGTCGTGTGTATTGTGTTTATCTAGGCCGCTGTTGATTCAGGGAGTACGGTAGCTCTTTTTCTAACAGCAGGGACACTCTCTTTATGTATGTACTGTGTGTGTGTGTGTGTGTGTGTGTACAGCACAAATACATGTTTTGTTTTGTGTGTGTGATTTAAACTCCGTCTTCGTCTTGTCTGTGATTATGCTAATCTGGGCTCCATGGCTAACCCATGGCAGACATTGTGGCTTATGTAGAGCAGTGCGTGATCAAACTGCCCTGCCACAGTAAACCCACTGGTCTGACTGTTTGGCGGTGACACCAAACAAAACAAAATAAAACGCAACATGAAAGGGGCACAAATGCAGAAGTGACAATGATCAAGCAGATTGGGGAAGCTCTCGGTAACATACAGCTCATTTGTTTTGATTTATTAGCTACCATAACCTGTTGGAGCTGTTAGGTGTTTGATAATGAAAAGCCAGTGTTGAGGCCCTAATATATAGCTCACACCAGTAAACGCCCTGGATGATTGCAGGACTGAAAGAAACTAACCTGTAATTGACTTTAATCCACATGTGACTTGAACTTATTCGTGTTAATTATTCAACAATAGATGCGTGTGTCTGTGTCTGTGTGCGTGCGTGTGTTTGTGTGTTTTTGTGTGTAATTTGTTGGGGGTGACAAGAGAGCAAATGGGGAGACAAGATAATGTTGTCTGTCTGGGTTTTGGGTAATTTACTGGGGGAGGAGCTGATGTCAATCATCTGTTTGACAGGCCGTTGTATAGGTTGTCATGTTGACCAGCCAAAGAGGCAGGGGAACAGTGGATCAGGGGCCAAGCGGGGGTCACCGCCTGTCCCCGACAGCCCACCCCCCTCAAAAGTAGAGGGCACAGATAGGCGCGGCGTTGCTATGAGGAGGTCAGCCCAGGGGTGATCCAATTCCCTGTGTTTGGGGCGCTGGGAGATTGTGTGTTCATCTCTGCCAACCTCTGGTATAGGTCAGCAAAATAAGATACAGAACGAGAGGGGAGGGTGACATTGCTCTGCCACCCCAGAGACTTCCATATTCATTGTTTCTTTTTTTCTCCCCTTATACGTTATCTTTCTCTCTCTTTGTCCTCCTGCACCTCTTCCTCACTTCTCTTCCCTCGGGGGACGAGGTTCACCTTGAGACCCGATGTTTACGGACCATGTCAGGATGTTTCCCCTCACTTCCTGTCCCTGGCGCGGTGCAGTGTGGTGTGAGATTGATCAAACAGGCATTCTAATGTACATTCCCCTGTACGGTACGCCACCGACGAGGTGTGGAGGTTCTGCTGCGCCATTATGGCCCGCTTTGCCATACCTAAGGGCTTAGGAAAAATGAGATCGTCAATTAAATTGAAGACTATTGGGCACATAAAGTGGTTGTGGAAGAGGACTGACATCATCATCATCATCATCATATCCTGGAGTTGTTTCATAACTCTTCTTAAATATAGAGCCCAGAGTTTAACTGACAATGTGTATATATATATACCTATACAAGGGGAAGGCAGGCATATATACACTGTATATAATATATACTGTGTGTGTATGTGTGTGTGTATATATATAGTTACAGTTACAGTTACAGCTTTTAGCAGACGCTTTTATCCAAAGCGACTTACAATTACATTGTTCCATTACATGGAGCAGGTAGGGGTTAGGCATCTTGCTCAAGGATGCTTACAGGTAGGCCAACTCTGGGCCCGAACCCACGACCTTCCGGCTGGGAGTCCAACACCTAGACCACCAGACTATCCTGCCTCCATCCTGTATATATATATACAGTATATACACTAAAATATTAGCATATTGTTAATTTATTATTATTATTACTATTATATTTGGCTGGATGTCTGACACAAATCCAAAACTAACTTCTGCATTTATAATTCAGGTAGTTGGAGAACAGCAGTCGAGGGTAATATTGATAATGACCGAGAATTACAGATGTTCTACAGAGCTCAACAGACAACCCTCTGTCTGTGTGACAAACACACCAGCGTGTGTATGGGAGTGTGTGCGTTTGTCGGAACAACAGCCATCTGCTAATGAAGGGCAGAGGACCGTTGGAGCCACGCTGCCTTCCCCTTGTCAGTGACAGCTGTGTGCATGTGTGCGCACGCGGGAGTGCGTTGTTATGTATGCGTGTGCGCTACATGCCCTGTTCAGACGTAGCTAACTGCTCACACATGCTCACTGTTTGTGTTTCTGTCATGGGTTTCAGATGGGTAATGGCCATCGTGGGTTGAGATTTCTGATGTAAGGCAAACTGATCCCAGAGCACCACTGACTGATTCACTGTTCTATTACACGTTATAGTAGGTTGTGTTACGCTTTGGCCTTTTTGTCACAGTGCTGTTCAATGTTATTATTGCTTTCTGAATCAGCTCTGCTTTTATATCTAATTGTTCTATTGACAGTGCCGTGCGTGTGATTCATGTAGAATAGAGAAACCTATAACATGGCTACCACATGAGATTGTCACTTTGTTTTATTGGTAAAGCTATTCAGTTGTAATATGATAGAGACATTTGAATACATTACATATGCTATTTGCAGTACCAGCCATAATCTAGTGTTGTGAGGATCATTTGAGATATTTCTCATCTTTAAAATCTCATATACTCTGAATACCCCCCCTCACACACACACACACACACCCTCATCTTTACTTACTCCTTCTGCTCCGCCCCGCCCCACCCCACCCCTTTTTCTCTGCTCCCAAGGGCAAGCCAGAGGCTGACAGCTTTGTTTGTGTTGGCTACTAAGTGATTTTTAATCAACTGGTCTGCATCAGTCCCCCCATGGCCCAGGCTAGCAGTCGCTAGCAGGGCGGATTGAGGAGTGGGCGCCGGAAGAGATACTCTGAGAATTATAGAGGGGTTGGTGGAGGCTGGACCAGGTCCGAGACAAACAGGTGCTGCTGGAGAGGTCAGGGCTGACATTGGAACAGTGCATCTTTTAGTCTGTCTCCTAACAAGCTTGTTGAACAAGCTGGTCAAGAAGTGTCAGTACAGTTGAATGATATGTTTAATCTCCCACTTCTTTCTGGCACACAGTGAGGAGACAGGCTGCTGGAAGCTTAAAGGTAGGGTGCGCGATCTTGGAGAAACCAGGTTGACTATGCTAGTTTTAGAAAGTATCCAAGCGAAGAAATCCCAGCCCCTTCCTTCAGACCCCCCCTCCAAAGCCACTCCTCCAAAACACATGAACATGCACTGCCTTACTGCTGCTGGGAGTCCATGAGAGAGATCTTTGGAGGATCACAGCATCGCTAAACTTATCCAACTACCTCATGGCTCATTCACATGTAAGATAATGCCTAACATTATCATAATGAACGTAAACAACGGACGGATATTGTTGGTACTCACAGTTATCAAGCTAGCATGTTTGATTGCAGTAACTTATGACTAGCTAGCAACAGGTACAATGCTTTCAGGCAAAGCTAAAAACATCAACAAAGTTAGCGATGCCACTTTAGCGATGGTACATTATCCATAATGATTGACATCGAAACAGCTCTAGTACTTAGCCTAGCTACCTGGCAATTTTACCATTAGTGACATATTGACAAACGTGAATATTGTATTACTCATAACATATACAGTAACACGTTGTTTTGCATGTTAGAACTCTTTGTGTCCATCTGTGGATATGATGGTCAGTGGCTTCTCTGTGTTGAGTATGTTGACCTGGCATGTACCTTGGACACACAAGTCCTCTTCGAGGACATAATTCTTTCTTCAATAAAAACATCTAATCATGTTTGATCTATTGCTTTACAGGCCAGAATCCGAGGACTGAGCTTGGAACAATCAACTGCTGGAGCTCTGCCGGCCTGACACGTGACCCAAGCCTGATCTTTGATATTCTCCTCCACCGGGCCATCCTGTTCTAACTTGTTTGAATAAAATCTTGAAAATGATAAATGCCTTTGCATAAACAAGCAAGCCATTACATATATTATCTCTTTACATGCTGCACAAATAATGACAACCAAATGTAGTTTGACACTTGTTTATTGTATTTTTTAGAACACCATAAAATATATAACCTATTGTAGAAATATTATTAACCTATATAAGATATATAGATTATTTAATTACCATAAACAACATAAATACATGAAGGAAGAAACAGCGTGTCCAGATGTTTACTGGCTGTTGATTATAAACACAGGTCAGTGTTGGCTGACAGGTCAGGCTGTGCATATGGCATCATATGTGTGCTGACTCCTCAGTAGCAAACAACCTTCTCTGCAGGATAGTGCTCTGGTGGTCTGCAATGTAACTGTAGTCCTTCTCCACCTTCAGTGTGTACAACCTCCACGTCCTGGACTTCTTGTTGTGCACCTTGCCGTACCTGGCATAAGAGAAAGATGATTACCCTTAGTGAAATATTCATATTATCTTACATTGCATAGTAGTTTGCATTTCCACAATAAATGCCATCATCACACTAAATCAGCACCATTTTGTTCTCATTTAAAAAACAAAACAATGTAACTGCGTTTCTCATACTATTGGATCTGCCTTGACTCAGCACCTATACGTTTATTGACTAAAATGCATAAGAGTACTTATAATACAACATAGGCTTCTGTTTGAGCCTTCATCTTTTCTCTTGGCTGGTCTGTGGATGTGGTGATTGTAGTCCAGGCCAGCCAAATAACATTACAAGAAGAAGAATCTAGTCACGGGCAGAGTGTGCGCAAGTATGTAGGTAGGTAGGGGTAGACAGGCAGGTAGGCCGTCCAATCATTTCATTCAAACTAAAGGAAATGATTGGACGTGCTTTTTACAGTCCTGCTACTGCCACAGATCTTTTTTCATATTACTGTCAGACTATTTTCAAGAATTAAAAAAATGCTTCTGAAATGAATTATACAATCTGCCTTTTAATACTGTATTGTGAGTCTATGTTGATGCCCTTTGGGGGACTCTGGTATCCTTATCAATTGGACAATTGAACCACCATGGTTCCCACTTGTTTATTTTGTACAAATAATCACACTCACAAAAAAACTTAAAACACTCACAATGCATTAACCATTACCTTCTCTTTCAGTCAGCCGATATTCAAAGTGTGTGCCTTCATAAAAGCAGGTCTGAAGGTGTTTAGTGTGTGCTGGACATGGATGGATTGTCGTCTCCTGTGTAGGGGTGTGGGTGTATTGAGTCTAGTGCCCTTCATCAGAAGATGGGATTAGTCAACTGAGAGTCTTCTCATTGTTGTTGCGGTATTTCTGTCTGGTGACAGAAATAAACCAGTTCCACAATATAAAACAAACCCTGTAGAATGCACAGGGGCAGGGCTAGCTGACAACACACATTTAGGACACGTGCATATGAAGGGTACGCTTGTACGTCTTGTTCTATAGTCAAGACTGCAGTACACATACAAGTAAGAATAACAGAGAACAAAAGTCAACTGTTACGCTAAAATTCAAGGTTTCCAGGGTCAACAGTGATTTTCAGTACCTCTGACAACTTTGGAAGTGAAAAAACCAAAGGAACCATAATTTCTGAAGAACTATACAGTCTCTTTGCTAATAATTCTCTAACATTTCTAGAATCTGTCCTTCTGGTGAAAATCAATATTGCCATACAATACAGGCTGTAATAAATGGTAATGATTAACTATGTGCATTCATTCTAACTCTCACGCTTAAGGGATTCTTACCCTTGTTGCCCTACAGTGTAATTATTTTCCTAAAGCTATGATCGACATAAACTGCTCGTGAGTAAGGTCACTGCAAAGGCAACCGCTTTCACTATCCACTAACCTGGTCAATATAAAAATATCACCTTACATGGCCCTCACTGAACAGATCAGGCCAGAGAGAAATCTCTGGCCTAGAGAAATGAAACGAGGCGTATCATCTCTCAGTAGATGAATCATTAAACCCACAGAGAGCGAGAGGCCATGAGCTGAGGTTTCTATTCAGTGTCTTAACTCTCATTTCAGCCCATCTACCCTGAGTGAGTCAAGGTCCCAGACCCAGTGAGGGGCTCGTAGATGGAG
>JAODLI010000014.1:1553080-1563676 GCA_027575585.1 Percopsis omiscomaycus | reverse complement strand
TGTGTGTGTGTGTGTGTGTGTGTGTGTGTGTGTGTGTGTGTGTGTGTGTGTGTGTGTGTGTGTGTGTGTGTTAGAAGCTATATACTGAAGCTGTCAGAACCATATGCTAGCAAGCTGTGCCGGCAAGCACGCTAAGCATGACACTGAATATGGCTTTATAGTGAGTGGTGAAAATTGAGGGGTTCAACGCCTGTAGCCTACTGGACATTATTGGAAAGTGAAATCGTGTGGAATATAGGTGAAGAGAAAAACAGCCTCTGATGTCAACCTCTCCCTTTGTCCCTCTCTTTCGTCCTTCCTTTTCCTTTTCCAGAATCAGTAATGTGAGTTAGCATCCAGGAGGGACAGCGAGGACGGGGCTCGTGGCCAAGTCCCCGCCCCCACCGCCGAATGCGACACAGCTGCCTTTTAGAATCCAACCGCTCCAACCCATTCATCCTCGAGAGCGAACAAAAAAGTGGCTATTTATTAGAATACTTGTTTTGTATTGTTCCGTGCCACACAAAAGACGCTTCATTATGTTAGAAACAAACCCCTTTCGCCGAGAGAAACAATAACTTCAAATTGTCTTTTAGAGTGTATAATAAATGTCATTTCTTCTTGTCTCTCCCCTCAGTGTGTGTTGAGTGGTGGGTTTGGGCACCGGGAATGGATGGCCTTGGCACGCCGCAGACAGATTTTAGTGGGAATAGCGGTCTTACATGCAGCTTTGGAGGGTTTAGGACGGCTTTAGGAGTATGGAGGGAGAAATCATCCCACATGGTCTGCGGTAGAGGGACAAGGGGAACATGCGTAAGTTTTTATAACTGAGACTTATGTAACCTATATTGCGAAAAGGTGTGTTTGTAAATATTTGTTAGTAAATGGACTCATTATTATCTGTGGTGCTTAAAAATGTACGTTATCGTGTAAAATGGGTAGTGAGAAAATAAATGTCTAATTATGTCGACCGTGTGTGTGTGATTGGTGAACTAAATCAGTCGGTTTTCTGTTGGCATGCTTTCATTCGAGTGTGATTCGTTTGTGATTAATTTAATGCAGTTCAGGCATTGAAAGTGGCGTTTCATGTTTGTGGAAATAAACTTGGCAGGGTATTGTTTGTGCAAAGCGCGCAGTGATGCCCTCCCCATGAGCTCTATAGTTGCTCTCTGCCTCAGTTTAGCGTCGGACAGGAACTGGTTGTTTCTTTACATGGCTCGTGGATATTTTCTGCTGATGTCGTTGGGAGAGAACATCAGATTGTCTTCATCATACCCCTTTGTCTAATGGCAAACACACCGTATTAATCTGTAAAATAGCTATCTTTATTATTAATAATAAACATAGCAATGCGATTAACTAAAACGCGGTTACCCAACGAGTTAGATATAGTTATTATGTCAATTGTGAGGCTGTGCATGCTTCTCACAGCTAGTGTTTGATTTTCACCTTTCACCAGGCTGAGGGGAAGGGTGGATGTATAGGCAAAACGGATCAACAGATCTCTTTATGTTCAAACAGGTGTTTTCTCGCGATAGCAGGGTCAAATGATTAACCACGACCTTTAATGCTTCCCTGTCTTATATGTGTAGATAATCAGGCTATTTCTCGCACTGACTCACTAGTGCGTATAACTACAAACACATATTAAACACACACACACACGACCAGATTGAACACACGCCCTCACACGCACACATATGCGCACGCACCAAACGTGAAATTTGTTTGTCACCACCAAATTATCTTGGCAAAATGGTTTTTGCTATGATAGCGGATGCTTATCATAGCAATGAAGCAAAAATTTGCTAAATCCACTATGATCTGGAGAGAATGTAACAGTTTGCAACTGTATTTGAACCTGCTTTATAAAGAGTGGAGTTTACAAATGAATCTATTTATAATATGGAGTTCCACCTTAAGGGAGCTAGAAACCAGTATGCATGGTTTGCAAGGTGCAATGCCAACGTGGGGCTACAGTATAGACTACACTGTTTTTTATTCATAACCTTTCACTTACAGTCATACTTCGGACAGTATTAAACGTTGATTCATTTGGGGGTCTGAACAACTGATATGACCCTTGGCCCTACCGTGCACACTAGCGGCAACGCACACAGCCTCTGTATTGCTGAGAGCGCACAAAGAAGCGGGGAGAATTGTAAAGAGAGAGACGAGTGATCGAGAATGACAGGGAAAGTAAATACGGGCCACGAGGGTCCCAGTGTCATTCGAAAGGCTAATCCCTTATGTAGCCTACAAGGCTAAGGCCACCGCTTTTGCTCAGCAGCGATTTAAGAATATTGTTATTATTGTTATTATTATTATTAATATTATTATTATTATTACTATTATTTAAATTATGACAATAACATTTTCAAGTGAAGCTGTCAGATGTTTTTACACTACGCCGTTAGTGTAAATAAATAGCTTTTTACTAGGCCTTTTCATTTACATACTTATATTTATATTTAAATTTTAAATGTTTATAAAGGCAGAGTCAATGGACATTAAGAATAAAGCCTATCCGTTTTGGCAATATTATGAATAGGATATAAGTCTATGCTCATTTCTCTTTACGAAGAAATGTATCAATCTTTCCTAATAAAATAATTAACATTTTAATATACACGTTAATATTTTGATTAGACGAACCTACATTCTAAGTATCCCTATTAATATTGTAGTAGTAACAGTAGCAGTAGGCCTAATTTGTTATTATTATTATTAGGCCTTTTCTTGTATTGTTGTTTCACTTACAACCTTATTATCACAAGACTGTGCTGCTGTATTGGGGTGACATTGTTATGAGGAAGAAATAGGACAGACACTTTAAAAGGGTAAATTTACTGGGATGTGTGATATCTTGTCACAGAACCATATAGGCTACCGCTGGCGCACGCGCTGGTTTTTCGGTGTCATCATAATATGATCTTCCGCGGGCCATAAGCCACATGGCGTGGATGTCTGGAATGTTATTGACCATTGTGAGATCCCGTTAACCCTATTACCAAACGTGCTACGTCTGAATGGTCCTGCTCCCGCAGGCCTTAACTGAGAGCTATCTCAGGATAAGCCCTAATTAAAAACAGACAAGTATGATAGAATGATTAAATCGTTAGTCTCGCCACAGGGAATGGATATTTTGTTTTCCCTTTCAATTAGCGTCTGATTGGGCTTTTCAGGGGAGGTCAGCTGTGAAATCTGAATTATATGTGCGAGGACCCAATGCTACGTAGTCCTTCTGCGGTATGTAGGGTAACATTTTATTAACTACATAAACCTAGCTACAATATTTTACCCCACGAATGGGAGACAGTTTGTGTACAAAAACATGGTCATGTTTCTGCTTTTGATAATCGTCACCAGCAGACGGCGATATAGGTTCTTTGCCCCAGCAGTCTGATATATAGGCCTATATACAGTATATGTATATATATATATATATATATATATATATATATATACTATATATATATAGCCTGGTTTGTTATTAGACGAATAGTTACCAAACTATGTTCTTGTTCCGCAACAGTTGAAATGAAAAATGTATTAAATTAGTTTATTGTATTCGCGTTGTGAGACAAAAGTTGATGAATCAGGTCGGAGATGCCCACAGATACAGGACTTCCAAAAAGTAGGCTACGTTTTGATTATGTTATGAAATTAAAGATAGGGTATAAAAAAATCAACACTGATAACAAAGATGTTAATATCAAATTAAATAGCATAAGCAGTTATTTGAGTAGGCCTACTGCTGATTAGGCTAGAACTTACATAATATTAAATGTTATAGTTTATTTTTTTAGTGTGTGTCTCTGTGTGTAAGAGAGAGAGATAGAGAGAGCGATTTCATATAGCCTAACCCCGTTTATGCTATTTGTGGGGGTGACCCTCCTAACACCCCCTTCCAAATACGCCCCCCCCCCACCCCTTCTGCCAGTGTGTTCTCTCTCCACGAGCTGAGAATCACCTGACCAAACGCCATGCAAATCATGGTGCTTCTAGAACGTCATTGGCCGCTTGTGGCTCATTTAACCGCTGTCAGAGCGCATCATATGGCCGCCGCTTTAACTAACTTCTCAACTCCGACAGGGAAAGTGGCTCAAATGCGAATTCTATCATCGTGGATGTGAACCAACACGCGAAGAGAGGGTAAATACCGACGAGGAGAACATTTTATATTCCTTTCGGATTATTAATCGTCCTGAATTTGATTCATTTGGGGCAAAATATTAGAATATCTTCCAGTGCGCACCTACCGAGCTTGCGCGCGCCAGCCTAGCCTTACCCTGAAATAGACTTTTTTTTCTCTGTGGGTGGTGAAGTTCTAAAGCCAGGTGAATGTATAGCATGATGATGGAAACTGACCTCCATTCCCCCGGACCCCAAACGAACACGACCACTGGTCAAACGGGTCCGAACAGCGGGTCTAAAGCGAACCAAGACCGAGTGAAAAGACCGATGAATGCGTTCATGGTGTGGTCCCGCGGGCAGAGGAGAAAGATGGCACAGGAGAACCCCAAAATGCACAATTCTGAGATCAGCAAAAGACTAGGCGCCGAGTGGAAGGTGATGTCCGAAGCTGAAAAGCGTCCTTTTATTGACGAGGCTAAACGGTTGCGAGCCATGCACATGAAGGAGCATCCGGATTACAAGTACCGGCCAAGACGGAAGACCAAGACACTGCTGAAAAAGGACAAATATTCTCTGGCCGGAGGTCTGCTTTCTGGCTCCAGTGGGGGCGGAGGAGTTGGTTTAGGGGTCGGCATGGGTTCTTCCGGGGTCGGACAGAGGTTAGAGAGTCCCGTGGGCCACGGGGGCTCTGCCAGCTCCGGCTACGCGCACATGAACGGCTGGGCGAACGGTGCATACTCGGGGCAGGTGGCCGCAGCGGCGGCGGCCGCGGCGATGATGCAGGAGGCTCAGTTAGCATACAGCCAGCACCCGGGAAGCGGCGCGCACCACCATCACTCGCACCACCATCACGCTCACAACCCCCAGGCGATGCACCGCTACGACATGACGGCCCTGCAGTACAGCCCCATCTCGAACTCTCAGAGCTACATGAGCGCCTCTCCGTCCGGCTACGGCGGGATCTCCTACACGCAGCATCAGGGCTCTGGCGTGTCCTCCTCAGCCGCCATGGGAACGTTAGGGTCGCTGGTGAAGTCAGAGCCGAGTGTAAGCCCTCCCGTCAGCACACACTCACGGGGTCCTTGCCCCGGAGACTTGAGAGAGATGATAAGCATGTATTTACCGACCGGAGAGCCGGGGGACCCGTCAGTGCAAAGTAGACTCCACGCCTTGCCGCAGCATTACCAGAGCGCGACGGCTGGAGTGAACGGAACGGTCCCGCTAACACACATTTAGAACTCACGGCATAATTGAAAACTGCAAACCAACACATAACCAAATATTTACCTCTTTTCTAATTTATCCTGGTCCCAGAACTACCTGCATTTTGTACAGAATGTTTATGATATTGTAAATGAAGGGTAAATAGCATATTCATCTCAGCTTTTTGAATAGTCACCAGTGGAATTATATAACGAAGATGATGTTGAAATATTGGTTATTGTGCAAACTTTTTGTCCATTACTTACACAGTCTTAGTTGAGGGCTATGCCAATTTCACGCGGATATTTGGTTTAACTGTCATATTATTTTGGGGTTCTTGTAAGTTATTGAAATTAAAATAAGATGTGTCATAATCATAAAAAGTGCTTTAAATGATATATAGAAAAAAACACATTCCTTAAACATGTGTGTTCCTTTGCAGAAGCCTGTGTCTATTAATTCTCAAAATCATCTCTTTTTATTGTGATAATCTAATTATTGTAAATTGTGAATAATTTTAATATTTCAAGATTGACGGGCGACTGCTGTTGTAATTTAAGTGCTTTTCTGCAAGTAAAAGGCCCTGATATTGCATTGAAGAAGAAATGAATAAATTTCACAAATGTTGATTTGATTCTTAAAAGAAAGGTCTTAGATTGATTATTTTCACAGTGCCGTCTAACAGAAATTGTTGGTGTTTTAGCCTTTGAGAGAATCAACCAACTAATCTATCCATATGCACGCATTTATAATGAGAGTAAGATCACACATAGGTTTCCAAAAAATACTGATTGTGCGTAATTAGGCATAATTATGGGTAAAAGCGGCGGCATGTAGGCCTAAACAGATTTCTTGGTAGGGTTCTGTTGTTCTTTTGGCAAGCTAAACCAAGCTTGATTAACTTATTGTCCGTTTATTTCAGCGGTGGTCCTTGTGGTTCAACATCAGAACAGATTTTGCCTAGATCAGGCCATGTTTTGGGCAACATTTTACAACGCATTTAATGCTAATTATAATTATTTAACGCCTTGTTTTTTGTTTATAAATTGAACACTGATTTTGATGGTCAGATGGAGATGATAAGCGTTTAGGCCAAACGTGCCAACCCACCTGTTGTTGGCAATAAATAAGACAACAACCCCATTTAGGATACAATATAATAACAAAATAAATGTGATTATTTTAAAAGCATGTAATGAGAATGATAATGCTTGCAAACCTCCAATCACTTTTACTATATTCTCTTATGTTCTCCGTCATTCAATTTGACAATCGTTGGTTTTATTATGATGATGATGATGAGAGTTCTAATTAGCTAAAAATAAAATAATATAAAGAAAATATTTTATTCAATTATATATTTTTTGTTGAAATTATAGGCCTACAAGTCCCTACATTCCAATATTTTACAAAACCAAATTGATTGAGATGTTTTTAATTCGCAAAGCATAGGGAACTTAGTAGACTATTATAGAAAAAGTACACGTTCTATAAACTTTATATACAGTTCACATACTGCCGGTGTCTGCTGTAAGTGCTTAAAATATATGAAGATCACAATAAAACATAATGACCAGAGAAAAAGATAATAAGATCAGATAAAAGTACATTCTTATTGAACTTTCACCTCACCTATGCAGTACAAATTATATTTATATAATTTTTTATGCGTTCCTTTTGGACAAAAATCGTGATTTGGCTTCATATTAGTTTTAGGTGCGTTTGATTTACCTAATTTTATGTGACAAAGTGGAAATTTCCAGTGCAAATTAGGCTACCATGGATATAATTTAAGTAATTACCATCCTCCTTTTTGTATCTTAAACATAATTAAATATAATTTGTATTAGGCTACTTCATGTTTACTTCAGTCTTTCATGTTTTTGCTAGGATTATATTACGTAAACATTTAGAAGCATTGGGATATTGTATGTGTTCTCTTGGTTTAAACGTGACACCTGGTAGGGAGGGGAAGTGCAAAGGAGTATAAAGAAAATATGTGATAATTTTTTTTAAGGAAACATTTAACTGCAACAGGAAAATTCGAGTTTATCAAGGGTCAGTTCAGTTGACATTTGCTATTGGTCAAAGGATCGATCGACCACTTGAATTAGTCCTAAGCTTTTACATAACAGGATGTAGAGCATCCGAGAAAAGTGTGCAGGTATAAAACACACAAAACAGACTTACTTTACAAAGTGGCCTATTAAATCATTTGAGATTTAGTGCACTTAAACTGGCCAATCGTTGAAGCCTAATGTTTGGTGTTATTTCAACACGTTCTCATCTCGATCTCTCGGTCTTGCGTCATTATAGCAATAGCATACATTTGTTTGTCTGTGAGTTTTGGCCAGAGTTACTTTCACAATCTCGATTAGCTAAATGTTTTTTTGCCCGAAACATAGTGCTTGTGGACGTGCACGATATTAAGCCGAATGAATTATATTCCTGCAATATACAAAATTGCCATCTCTTACATGCCACAGCTCGTTTTTGATATTTTGGAATCCTACATTTTATTGCATTTATTATTTTTAAATTAGACAACCATAAATATGCAAACGAAGGCATGCCCTGGGCCTTTTAAAATAATACGTTAATTGAAATACATAGGCATAGTTAAAGGGCCTATTTCACACTATTGATAAAGGCTTGCGTGATGTCAATTAAACCCGTTAGGCCCGTTAGAACCGCGAAAATCCATTCAATGAACATGTCTTGAAATGAGTTGGAATTCCGAAACCCATCTGATAGCAGATCTATGTAGTCATCTGTGCAGCTCAGTGGAACGCACGGGACGAGATGGCCTCTTTTGTGTCGTGCACCTATTTCTGTCTTATCTGCTGATGAAAAGAGAAGCGGATTAACGCTGAAAACCCAAAACGCAAAGAGGCGGAGCGCGTCACGGCATATCGCCAGACTAAAAGAGGCGCGTTCTGGCAAATTTAACCCGAATAAATCACACCTTGAGCTAGAAGAGGGGTTAGTGTACGATGCGAGTATAGGTGGGGTTCTTGTGAGGGTTCTTGTGGCCCGTGTGTGTGCGTGCATGTCTGACTGTGCTTCCTGCGTTTAGGGGTGCTGACCGACCCATATATTTCTCGCCCAGGCGATAGGCTACTCTTATCTTGTAGCCACCGATATATTCTGCACTAGGAGGCCATCAACTCCGGCGCACACTCGGCGCTCGTAAAGCCCCGATCCCTTGCACTCCCTGTCCTAAATGGGGATAATTAGCGTCACTTTATCACGCCTCTGCATATTTCCTCCGTTCTCCCCCTAAAAAAATTACCAAGCAAGCTGCTCTCGTCGCCCGCTCTGTCACAGAAGATTATGGAGACAGATTGCACAGAACGAATGTGCCGGGTGAGATTAGCGCGGAATAGAGAAAGCAACTGGGCCAATGAATTCCTCGCGAGGGCCTTATCGTGCAATTACACGTTGACATGTTTAACAATCTTGCTGCCTCTTAATCCTGCGCTCTTCCAGGAGCGGAGCGCAGTGCTCCTCTATCTACCAACAGCTACCCTGCTATATGCCGGCAACCAGACCTAATGCAGCCAAACACAGCTCTAAAAACACTCTAAAAGTTATAGTCTAAAATGTTTCTTTATTGTCGATAAACTTTCTCCTGCACACACACTAGCTGTTTTTCCACAGTTAGAAGTTTCTTCCCAATCGGAAGTTTCAGGAAGTGCGCAATCACTGAAGCCACATTTTGACATGACGCTAAAACGTCCGTTTATCAGCTCGATTATTGACTAAATGATTACTTAAAAAACATTTTTTAAATATTTTTAGGATGTTGTCACATGCCCCAACTTGCCACACATTAGTGGTAAGTTAAAAAAAAACTTTTTCCATCTCCTATTCCGTTTGCAACCGCAAGCCCCCATCCCACTCACCCCAGTCCACCCCCTTCCCTCCTGCCTGGCGGTATAGTGGGGTCTGTGTGGGAGTGATTGTGAGCGCCACTGGAGGAATTTGGCAGCGGCCGTGGTTTGGAGAGCCGCCCCACGCTGGGTCCCATTCAGCGGCCAGCGCGCTGTGAGGTTGGGAAGTTTCAGTCAGCCGTACAACTCAATGCCCCCACAAAGGCGATTACAAGCCCCAGCGCATTCCTGAAGGGACCTGGGAGCGATGCAGGTGCGAGGGGACCGGGGCAACCCGTCAGAGGAGTGATAAAAACGGGACAGGGCTGAGACCACACAAAACCAAGTGCTCCGCGGGAACCGGGGATTTCTGGGGAAGGAAGAGAAAGGAAAGAATGAGTTTGAAGAAGATAGAAGTTCTGGAGAGTTTCACCCGAGGCATGCCTGTCCATCAGAAAATGAATGGACGAGAAGCGCCCCCCATATGCATGGTTGGAAAAATATATTGCAATTTTATAGCCGTTTACAGGCGTCTTCCAGGATAATCAGGATAGCCTACATCGTTCAATGTGTTTAATGTATGGCTATTAGTGAACAACATATAGGCCTCTGCCCTTTACGTACACATAGGCCTACCACGCTCTTCTACTGTTATTCATACTTGACAGAAATAACTGGCTCACAGGGTTAACCGCTTTGCTTAAATCGAAAATACCCCCTCATTGCACCAAAAGCGTGCGTTTGGCCGGCCATAGGTCTCTATCATGGAGACAGACGGTAGATTTGATTAGAGCTGCGGCAAACTATCAATTACGGGGAAAAACAGAGGGTCCCCGAGGGCTGGTAATCAGCGCGCGAGCAGCAGCGGACCCCTCATTTCCCACCAGTGTATCATAATGAAGGCGAGGGGGATCGCATGAGAATGAGTCCCACTCGTAAACGAACTGCCACTCACCGACGCTGTACAAACGTGGGCTATTCCACCGTGGATAGTGCACAAACACTAGCAAAGAATCAGAAAAAGATAGGGCCACAATTATAGACCTCTATGCCGCTATACAGCCACGAACAGATGATGCAGTGCGTGGTAATCGAAGTGAAATAAAGAGTCCTACAGGACTGAGCTTATATGAAAGAACAAAAACAAACAGTGTACAAGTGTACAGTATATCTACAGTATACGCGGTTACATAGTTTGTTCTGTTTCGCTTGGTCGGTGTACATTGGTTTCCAAATCCCGAGTAACTAAAAGCAAAGACGAGTGTGTAACATCCTGGAGTATACCTTTATGCTCCTCGATGTTTTAGTTTCTACATTATAATAATTTTAGTTTTAAAGAAAGAAACATCACTGAGGGGAGAGGGGGGGGGGGGGGGGGGGGTGTTAAAAAGGGTGGGCCAATTTA
>JAODLI010000014.1:1506087-1538818 GCA_027575585.1 Percopsis omiscomaycus | reverse complement strand
CAAAAGTTTGGACACGCCTTCCCATTCACATTGAATGAGAAGGTGTGTCCAAACTTTTGGCCTGTACTATATATAAGCACATTATTGTGTGCAATATAAAGATCGTGTGTGTGTGTGTGTGTGCGCATAACAGAGGGCAGCGGTTCCGGAAACCTCAGCACTTCCTCGAGCTGCAGTGAGACATATACAAGCTTCTCTGACGTCAAGCCCTGAATACCTCCTTAGAGCCGAGGCTTCATGGAGCGTCTGGCTTTCATCAAATCATCAGTGGTGTTAGAAACCCTCCATGAAGGGTAGCATCAATAGACGGATGCTGCATTGCCAACATTGCTACTCAAACAACTACTACTCATTCAAAACTATTTTATTTTTTTCTCACCAAACTCTGTATCGTTCCCATGCGTAGACAATGGGATGGTAGCGTGTGTTATTGAGCTGAATGTGGGGCACTCACATGGTAAAGAGCCGGTAGATTGTTAACACCCACGGTAAAGTCCAGTCAGTTGGCACACTGAGAGGGCTTTCTATTCATGTGCTTGGCCATCATATTTTATTGTAAGAGAAGAATAATCCACGTGATTTAGAATGTAATAGCTGTATGCGAAGACCAGCAGGACTGATCTCAGTTGATGCGTCTATTGGCTTTCACGTTGAAGTGGAGCACGATTATTGCTTACGAGGTTCCTAAAGTGGATGACATTTGTCTAGAAGGCTCTAAGCCTCTTGTAAGCTTTGTGTCGGTGTAAATTCTTTTTTGTATTATTTTGTTGGAGGAGAGGAATAAGCGACTCAAATGTTAATGTGAATAAATAAGAATTAATGGAATTAATGCACAAGTTGAAGCTGTCATGAATGTCATAAGTCACCAGTCATCAATTTGTGAACTGATAACCTTTATAGAAGTGTTTTGTTTATTTTTCAAAATGGGAAAATCGCTCACATTGGTGCATCTGTCTTGTTCAACCCCTCTCTATTCTCCCCTATCAGTCTCCCTTTGTGTTATTTATCTTTTCAATAATCTATTCAAACATGCTTTTGTGTTCTAATGCACCAGTTACCCATAAACACGAGTTAGCATTTGTCTCGAGTGTCTCTTATGTACAGTATATACTGCAATTCGCAATGTCTTCAAATAAATGTATGAAGCTAATTCCCATTCCTGTGACTGGACATGTTGAAGGCTCATGTAATGAATGTAGATATTAATTATTTGATGTCTGTCATGAAATGGTTATTTGAGATGTTATATTGTACATTAAGTATGGTAATGTCACCAAATTGTGACTTTTTTTTTAACATAAATTACTTATGATAATTCGATCACTGTTTAAGTCTTGTGTGGGTGTCTAAGTCGGTGGTTTGAGTTGGTAATGGTTAATGATCAAAATCACTTCATGAAACGAAACTTAAAGCTCTGCTGTGTTGCCAGGTAATCAATTTCAAGTCTTTACTATTATTTCTCTTCACTGTACTAACAAGCCAGCCTGAGCCATACGTTACCTGAACCGATGAGTTATTAATTGTATGTGTAGATTTCTTGCACTAGATATTTGAAGTTAGAAATATAGTTTTGAGGCATTGCAATTTATTTAATAGGAATTTGTCCCCTGCACAAAGTACAACATACGAAATTGGGATGTTTTTATCGAACCTGGCAACCTCCAACTAACCTCACTTGAGTGAGGCGGGAGGACGGATATTGGTGAATCTTCTGATATTGAATGTTCAAATCGTTGACTATGGGCATTGGTAAAAAAATTGTTTGCAAACTTTGTAAAAGGTCCGAGGAGACAAGTATAACCGGACCATTATCGATCAAAGAAACTGTCGCTGCTCATCAAAACTGCCTGGTAAGAATACGACTTTAAGGCTTAATATTAATGCCAAATTGCTTGATTGCAGCGAGCATTTGCGAGTTATTTTTGGAGTTTAAAACCTGGAGGCAGGATTTTGGATACCGACATGCCATCCCCGGGCCCCAAATATGTTGATTGTGTAGGCTGCATTGAGTGCAACTAAGGCTATAATATTTTGCATTCTGAAATTTGGAGTGTTAGGATGTGAGTGAATTAGCCTACAATGCACCGCTGTCTTAACAATATCTAATGAAATAAATAAATGAGAGGTTAGCCTGATGTCTTAATTATTTGAAATAGGTAGTGCTTAGAGTAACGTTTACTGTATCGGAGATACAGTCTGCGCATTACTTGGTATCGGATCGAAAACGAAAAGTAATTCTGTGTCAAATCACCCATCACCCTTCAAATTTTCAAGATGACTAAACAGATGAATCAACCATAATTCCAGACACAAATGGACGAACGCCACAATCAATGCCATTATCCACTAAAATTATTTGACCTCTTATTTTTGGAAACCCCAAGCCTCAAAACATGTAGTGTACCGAGACAAAACTATAGAGTTTTAGAAAAGCCAAAGGAGATGTCTAATCTTAGCGAGGCGCCTTGATTTTCAGACCCGATATTTAACACATTTTGTTTACTGAGAGTGGCATTATTCTAATGTCTATGGATGAGTTATTCATTATTTTCGTGTTGAGAGCAGTTTCTTTATACATTCAATGGGTGAGAGCATACAGTCTATGCGTGAGAGCAGTGCGTCCTTCTTCGGCGAATTCCGCGGTACATTGCGCTGCTTATGCTATAGCGCCACACTAGGAGTGATGCCGAAATTACTATCACCAATGACGTATTATATGCGGAGTTTATATGCAACAAATATTGTTTTGCCATAATTCACAAAGGCGACCGCCTTAGAATTATTTAAGCAAGAAAACCCAAAAATTGGTAACAGAAATTGAACTCGTATTTTAATTACGATCATATACCATTAATGTTTTGTTCTTACACATGGTTTCTGTTTTGCAGTTGTACTCCTCTGGTATATATTGCCAGAATTCCCCCCAGTTTGATGATTTGTTTGGTTTTACTGTGGCTGATGTGACGAAAGAAGTTCAACGTGGAAAAAGGCTGGTAATGTTGCTTGGATGTTTACGAACTATGTTGATTATGATGGTTTTAGATATGCATGGATGTGTTAATTCATTTTCTAAAAACACTTGTAAAGCCCACCGTAACCCTATTTTGCATTAGAACTGTACCAAATGTAAGCAAAAGGGTGCCACTGCTGGATGTGAAGTTAAACGCTGCAAGAGGACCTATCATTACCCATGTGCTATTGAAGACAGTGCGCAGAATGATGACAATCCTGACGATGGCAAATACATGTTAGTTCAAAATCTCTTTAAAATCCTGCTCATTAGGCTAATTTGTTCTACCTTTTGAATTGAAAATATTACATTTATAACTCTGAGTTGATCACTGGTGATGAGTGCATGTAAAAATAATGAATAATAGAATGATTATTATATAAATAATATACAGTTATTAATAATTACTACTGTACTGATGCATTATTGTTTTCATGCTGCAAGGCTGTACTGCCAGGACCACCATCAACAAAGAGAAGGTGAGATTCTTTTTAACTTCTTATCAACGTATTAACCATATCAAGAGATGGAAAACTTCCTTCTTCACCCAATTCTTTTGTTTTTGTTGTGTTTTTTGTTTAAACCAGGGGTAAACGGCACTGCCTCTTCTCATGAAGTCTCTGAGCACAACCAGGTTTCAAAGGTCTGCACAAAGATGTGATTAAAACGTGAATTACAATTTGGTTGACATAAAGGATATACAGGCAAATTATTCATGCACTTTTTAATTTGTAAATAGAAAAATAGCACTCCATTTCATTGAATTCCAGTGGGTTTCTGCCGCCTCTATTTAATATCCAAAAAAGGAGGGTCAAAATGTACACTAAGTCACACTGTTAAGTGTTTTTTAAATGGGGGACAAGTGAGAATTGTAACAGGTGTTTTGCCTCATCTGTATGAAGCAGGAAGAAAGTTTGGGGTCTTCAAATAGGATTATGTAAGTGTCACTACATACGCATCCATTTTTTCTGTTTTGTTCTTTAAAATATTTATTCTGAACAATTGTGACAATTTTAACGGTGTTTCTTAGGCTGTCCTGTAATAAACCCAGGCGTTCTTCTCATCATGACAATTGTAATAGTGAGTTTACTAACCTTAAACTATATCTTATCCATGCTTTCTTTGCATGTAACTTTTAATGTTGATCATTTTAATAGAATGGATAAATACATACAACATAAAAACACATTTGTTTCTTCGTAACAGATCACGAGGCCGGGCCATCATCTAGCAAAGCCTCAGATCAGAACAGTCCCATCGGTCACACTTTAAAGGTGCTATTAGCTTCGCTTTAAACGTCGGGTTTAACAGATTATCACGACCTTTTTGACAAAAAAATAAATGTTTCTTTTTTTGCGTTCACTGTTGATACAGAGAAAGTTGAGCTGCGACAGCAAGTAAGTGTGGGTGCTCGGATAACTTGCATGCCTAAATGTTTGTTCTATTGCTAAGCTCTGAGGTTCTCAGCCAAATGTGTTGCATGTCATGATATCGCCTCAGGCTGCACAACTGGGGGGTGAAAGTATGTCTATTTAGCTTGACTACTGCTAACCATTGTAATTGGTCTTTGTGATATGAGAAAAGAAAAATGTACTTCTTCTACAGCTTGTTGGAATAGCGATGCATAGTGATCACCTTACACTTGTAAATGAGCAGCTGCTGCTTGCATTATTTCCATTGCGCTCTTGGTTGATGTTGCTTGGCTGCCTGTTTTATCACAGACAGGAACAGACTCCGTCCAGACACCGGAGGTTCCGGATCCAAGATGACTCTTCAGGTTAGCTGCCTTCTTCCAGCTTTAAATAAGTACATTGGTTTAACCCACTCATGCTGTTAATGTTGTTGTCCAGATGAGGAGAAAGAGGAGAGCAACAATGAGCTTGCCCCTTTAGAGTCAGACTTGGAATCCAGTGCAAACTCCAATACAGAACACAGAGTAAGTAAGGTTCTTATTCTGGTAAAACCATCCTGATTTTGCAAGCTCTGCCTCTACCATATGCTTCGTTTTACATATCAATCTTGGAACTCTCAATTTAAAAGAATTTGTCAGCCAGGCAGTCCCAATCGGTTAAATCCCAGAAAGAGAGTTCCCAGACTGACCAGGCTTGGCTATTCCAGACTGACAAATTCAGTCTGGAAGTTGGGAATATATTTTATTCCCAATTTAAAGCAATGACACAGAGATGCCTGTTGCGTCCACCTCTGGTAGGCTGACAGGACATGGACCCTACTAAATATTTTACTAAAACTAGCAAATGACACACCCTAAAATTTAGGTTGTGTCCGAATCCACTTTTGCTAGTTTAACATTAAATGACTTTAGGGCCTAAAGTCATTTGCTTCTCAAATGAAATATGACCATTGCTTTCCCTTTAGGACACAGAGTCAATCAGCCTGTTGCTGCCTGTAACACTCTGCATGGATTCAGATAGTACAGGTACATCACTCACCATCCAGTTCTGTGTTATCCAAGAGGAATTGGTTCTTTTCAGCATTAAAGAATATACATTGATAAATCATATGCGGTTAGAGAGCTTCCTTATGGACAAAGGGAATTCAACTGTGCCACCACTTGCATGTATGCACCGCTAGCGCATACATGCAGGTTGTGCAAATGCATGAATCAGATAGACTCAGAATTATGGACTTGATGTTCAGATTTGCATTGTTTTCAGTTCACATTGGCAGATTTACAGATTTTAATAACAAATGTAGAGGGTTTCCTTGTATGTGCCTGGAGACTAGTGTAGAAAGCTTTCCGGTGCATACACGTACCGTACAGTACATGGGGTTGAGGACATTGTGGCACAAAAAGAATCAACTGCACAGTGATGATAATGTAAGACGCTGTCTCTTCTCTCAGGGGCCAGCTTTGTCAAGGGTGCTGGTACTAGTTTTGGCTCCGCAGACATGCCTGACAGCCCCGCGGCCCTGCCTTCTACCTCCATAGATGCTGTCTGCTCCGAGCCCCTCAATGTCACCAGCTCTCCTGTTTCACTGGCACCACCTGAAAACACCTCCGTACGCAAAACCCTTTTTTCTTCTCCCGCTTGCTCTGCCCCCTCTTCTCCCTCAGCAAGACCCCCACCCTCCCCGCCTCATCTCGACTCTGTAAGCTTCTGGAAACACTGCAACGAGGCAAAGTGTACACAGGCCATCTTCTCTGACTTCATGAGGCAAATGACTCTGATTTCCAACAGGATCCAGGCCGGCCAGGCCAGCCAGAAGGGTAAGAATAAAGAATTATAGTTTATCTATCTATATGCTGCCCTTCTGGGACGGTGCATGTTCATGCATCACAGCCTTAGCCAATTGATACAGAACAATAAGGAAATGCAAAGTTTGTTTCTCTTCCACTGACAGATTATGACCTTGCTGTGAAAGTGATGGAGGCTTCTGGGAAACTGGAAGAGCTAGTAAGCAAACAGGCACAAGGTAAAAACTTACCGATATTATGCAATGAAGGCAGTGTTTCAACGTTCATGTAGCATTGTATTAAAACTGTTGAGGGTTAACAGATTATGTGCGTTTAAAATGACCAGTTAGCTGAATATCAATTTGTTTTACATCCAATTACTAGTTGATCATATAAACTGTTCTATACAGCCAAGTTAAACATCAAATGAGGAGAAAAAAGGGCTACTCTAAACTAAAATGTGCATTTTTATGTAAAAAGGTTTTAAGGGTTCAGGAAGGCACAGGAGTATGACTAACCAGTGTTATGGAGATTTTCATATTTGAACTATATACTACACTTATATTCTGTGTTGTACCATTCTGTGTTTAGACAGATGTAAGCACACAAGGTAATGTGAGATGTTTTGTTTTTCTGACTGCTCCAGAATGGGAGCTGGCCTTACAAATCATTACTTATCTTCTGCTGTACTCAGAATGTTTTCCAGATGTTTCCTCCTAAACTAAATGACCTATGAGGGCACCACATAGAGTACCTATTGAGTATGACATTTGACCTGAGCACGGGTATATAAGGCTTGGTCTCCCCCTCCTTGGTGGGGCATTTTCACAGACAGACAAGCAAGAGGAACTCTGTGTGTGAACGGTCTCCATTTAATTGAAATTAAATTAATTTACAAAGACCATATATTTCCTCTGTTCCAGTGTGGTATATTACTAAATTTTTCCATAACACCAGCTCTACATATTCCATAACCTGGATTACACACAGTAATATCGCTTAAAGTATGTGAGAAGGGTTAGCCATATTTCTTAAAAATAATCTACATGATTTATACTAAACTGAGCTGACCACACAGTTTCACAGAAATGGGTTTCGAAAATGACGTTTTTTATTTTGGCTAATTAATGCATGCTTAAATAGCATTATACAGTTGTCCAGCATTCATTCAGCATGAACATAGATGTCCTCAGAATTGAATCTTCAAATTCGAAAGACTTTTTTAACTAAATTTTTTCTTTGTTTTAGATTTAAGGCAGAGACTAGCAGAACTGGAAAATGCATCTGTGGCCATGAAGGCTGTCATGTCAGCTCTGAGAAGATGAAGCTAGACATCACAACACATGTTTAACACAAACATACCTTTTGAATTGCCTTAACATTACCGTATTTATATACACATACCTTTTGAATTGCCTTAACATTACCGTATTTATATACATTTACCAATTCAATAGATATATCTATAGAGACAGAATATATCTGTTCTGTGGACGTACCCTTCAGAAATACAAATCTTATTTGTATTTCTGTAAAGATTGTTGTTTTTATTAGATTATATTTCAGTCCTTTTCATGTTCAGTTATAATTAACTTGTACATTCTTAAATATATTTGCAATTTAAGATGATGTTTGGCTGAACAGTACACAATGTCATGACTGACTTTGGGTTTAACATTGTTTTTATATTTTCAATTGTTTTAACTGATGTTGAGTTTTTATGTTATTAAAGAAATCATGTTCTATGTGCATAGACACAATGGTCACAAAATTAATCTGGACATTTAAATGAAATACCTGTGGCATACATTTATTATGGATGGTCAAATTTCCAGTATCCAATGGGGCACAGGAATAATGGTTCATTTGCAGTTTAAATGCCACAGACAACCTCTGCAGTGTAACATTTGAAAACATTGTATACTGTGTAAGAAATTCTGAATATTATGCTTGCATATATTTAGCAAATATTATTCAATAAAGCTGTTTAGCAATAGTACATTTTAATAAACCTTTATACAGTAACCATTCTATCTTAAAGTGGAAGTAGACAAAGAATTAGATTAAAGGCCAGGTGTCATTATTGTGCTAGTTTGAAACAATGTGTGTTCTATGGGATACAGAGAAGCAGAGTTAGCCTTGAGCATGACATTGCATTGATGCCTGTAGCAGGGAGGGTTTGTTATCTGGGGTCAGGTCATCTTGGAGCTGTGTGGTGGCAGGTACCAGCAGAGGAACAGAGAAGGAGGGGGTGAAGTCATCTCGGAGAAGGACCTATCACTGAAGACCACGCTCATGGCTAGAAACTTTTTGTCTAGTATATAATAACTGAGTCAGGGAAAGATAAGTAGTTGAACTCCACGATCTGACATTAACATATCAGGGACATGCAGAGAGACCCAGGATTCTGATTTGTATTTTTAATATCTTTATTAAAACTGATTTTATTGATTTAAACACATTGTGTGTAAACTCCATTAAACGAACACGCGGAACTGGTGAACTGAGACCCAGATTCCTTTAACTGCCAAGATACGCCATAGGGGTGGATTCCTCTAGCTTCTAAGAATCTGCGAGGCTACTCTGCATTTGATATTTTAAAATAAAAAAGGTCTGGGCAACATTCACTGTAACACTGTAGGCTACATGCATCTAAATACCCTTATCTTACACCACTTTAACAGTAATACCTTTAGTGTCAGCTAGACATGAAGACACGAACTTGCTTGGTGTACATGCATAATAGAGGCGCAAACGCAGCATGTGAATAGTGACACCTAGTGGCCAATAAATATATACCATTCCACACTTGCTCACTTTTTTTTAATCATTAAATCAGTAATGGAACACTGATTTACCCCATTAGTAAACGACTCATTAAAATAAAAAGCCAAGGTCTAGAACATGGCCCACAAATGAAGTCTCACACCTATCATAACCTAGTATCTAGCTATTTAACTATAGCTGGATACCCTATCCTGGTTGAGTATATTCGGTTTTATATCCATTTTTAATGCATGTATATGGTAAAGAAACTGAATTACCTGAGAACTCCAGGAGAGAAAATTTAAAAACTCAGAAGGGGCAGCCAAACACAAAACACTCCGTCTGATAAATTAAATGGAATAATAGAACTAGGAGAGAGCTATTTACTGACTGGTCTTTCAATTGGAAGAATAAGTGAAATTCTCTCACTCACTCACAGTAAGGCACTTTAGCAAACCACAGTCAAGTGGACATTTTGTGGTGCTGCCCAGTGATCTGGTAGACACCAGTTATGGTCTGGAATGAGAGGAGTGACATCAACACAGTTGTGTTAATCCCTTCCATCGGATGATGGCATCAACGTTTCAAAGTCAGTTCCTGAACGCTCCACAGTGGCTGGCTTTGCAGATGAAGTCTTTGAGCATGTTGCCATCTATCTGCCAGAAGGCAGCAGTCTGGGTCACCTCAGTCAGGTGGTGGACACAGAATCTAAAGCAGAACTCCTCCAGGTCCTGTAGGAGATCAGTCGGTTTACAGATGCACTGGTTTTTCATTTCTTACAGGATTAAACATATTTTTGAGCCCCTGGTTCGTATTTTATTCCCTTGAGGGAATTGAAGTAGTGAAGTAGTAGTTAATTTGGTGTCCTGATTTGAGGACTGGAATGAAAACTCCAGGGGACCCGAGTTATAATTACAATTACTACCTGTAATGTGTTGCAATGAATATGAACATAGAGACCTAGGGTTAGTGATCAGCTTTTAGCTTAATGCAACTCAAAAGATTTAGAGGTGCATACAAACCTCTGCGTCGTAGCGCACAGCTGCAGACAGCAGGGAGAAGGCGTTTTCTACGGTGATGCCTCTCTTAATGATGTGCTGACAGAGGCGTTTCAGGCGTTTCTCACAGTAGGACGTAGCCAGGTCCAGCAGACCTGAGAGACACCACAACGAACATGACAACAGCAGTGATGAAAACAAGACTCGTTCAAAATCCTGAAGTCATCTCCTGGTGGCTGACCGATGGCGTCTTCAGGTGGAAGTTCCACGGCGTCTGTGTACAGGAATTCCAAGAAGGAGCGGTAGACTGGATAGGAGAACTGGCCGATCTCAATCACCTCCTTCATGTCTTCATTCCAGTGGGACTGGAACATAGACCTGAAGTGTTCACACCTGCAAAGGGACGGGGCTTAGGGTGAACTATGGGGCATGAAATGGTGTTCTATGCATTCAATTTTACGATAAATTGTTGAAGTGGTACGTGTGGGCAGAATTAAAAAAAAAAACACCCCCATTTTGGCTAGCGTATTTAGATATGTAGTGTATACATTCATAAAAATTGTACATGCACATGAAAAGGCACAGTACATTTTAACTGTTTAATTATGAGCCTGACCTGATCTTCAGGATTGATTTGTGGACATGGATGTATTTGCCATCAACGCTGAACTTCAGGTCAGCCGTCTCAGGGTTGTCAAACTCCTTCTTCAGAGACTGGGCCACAGTTAGGAAGTCGTCATGCTCTGGAAAGAGAACACACGTCAAGCGTCACGTCAAGTCACATTGAACTCAAGTAAAACCTTTGGCGGTATATTTTCTTTATTCTAAATCTCTATTTTTGCATCTCAATGGTGCCGGTCTAAACACTGTAGGCCGACAGGAGCTAGAGTGTACAGAGTAACAGGAAACGCATCGACCAGCGTCATCGATGCGTTAGAAGTGTATTTTCGAGATACACAATGGAGGTGGGGAAAAAACATTCAATCAGATGAGAACAAACAAACAAACAAAAGCACGCGGACGACAGCGGATGGTTCCACGTCGGTTAAAGTGGCGTTAGATGCTGTGCCCGTCTCACCCATGGACAGCAGGCGCCACATAACCGTAGGAGTGGCGAAGCAGGCGAAGACGTCGTCGGTGCAGGGGAAGGGTGTGAGGTGGGGCAGCACAATGGCCTGGCCCCGGCACTGGCCCCACATGTACACCTGGCCACTCTGGGTCTTCGCCGCTGATGTGTGTGTGGAGTGGCACGCAGCGACCTCTATTATTCTGCCCAGGGGAGCAGAGAGGAGTGGTCAGTCAGCAAATATACTTCACTGGAGGCCACTCGTACAATACTGGCCAAGGGAACCACCACCTACATAATAGTATACAACCACATATTCTTAACATAATATTGTTCAAATATATTCAACTAGACATTAACCCCCCCACTATAAGCATCCGGCGACCTCTGTGGTTACTAGTGTAGTAACCATAGAGTCATTTATCTCTATTTGTGTGTCGTCAGTCTCCTCTACCTTTCTTTCTCAGTCATTATATGCACCGGGCTGAGCTGGTTGCTCTTGTTGCCTGTGCCCAGCTGCCCGTACGTGTTGGCACCCCAGGCATAGAGCAACCCTTTATCGGTCAATGCCAGGGAATGGGCGTAGCCAGAGACGATCGGTAGGAAAACAATACAACGCGGACAGGAGCAGACAAGGCACCACTTCAGCCATTTTCTCCAATCTGACAGGCTAAAAGGTGTCACCTTATTGACATTAGTAAGCAATCCAACTGTGTCTACTTCTAAGTGGATCAAGATTTAAAAGCTATGACACAGGCTGAATAAGAATAAGCATGTTTAAAAAAGGGGTTAGGACAGAGTGTATATCGTACAGTTAAGCATTCGTTTTTTATTCATTAAGTATTTATTGTGTTGACAATTTACACCAGATTAGAGCAGACAGCAACAAGATTGCGAGTTTGCTTAAATACAAAACCAGAGGAGAGGAAACAAAAGAGAGTTTGTGTGTTTTTGTATTATGGTCCACGTCTCACCTGTTGTACACATAGGCCCTGCAGAGCCACAAGACGACAGGGAGTGAGCTGGTTCCCATTATTTCCGAGTCCAAGTTGTCCATTCCCATTATAGCCCCAACCATACACCTGGGCAACACAAAGATAACTACTGTAGTGTTCAGGAGGGAGCTGGAAAACACTGACCGGGTAATCCAGAACAGATTAGGTACTCACCTCTCCATTGTCCACTGCTGCCAGTGAGGAGGTCTGGCCACAGGCGATGCTGACTGTGACTTTGTTCTGCAAACAGTTGGACACCCTCCGAGGTGTGGGCTGGTTCGCTGTGGAGCCTGAGCCCACTTGGCCACAGTTATTGTAGCCCCAAGCGTACACCTGCCAGTGTGGAGGGTAATGAGGAGAGGTAAGGTAAAATATGCCAACAAGGGAGAGTTGAACCAATGTTCCTAAGCCAGGTTCCTTTCAGGGCTGACAGGGGCTCTGGAGATGTAAACCCCACCCCGCACACACAACTCACTCACAGTCACCAGCACGACTGCAGAACGTTGACCACCAACAACCATAAACAAAAACTACATTTTCCCGTCAGTTACGCAACAGCACTTAACAGTTGTTAATTCTTGTCAAATACATCTTCTGGAATATGTGGGGACTCAGCCAGCATACCAGTGCATAAAGCGGACTGGGAGTACAATGGAGCCTCTATAACAATGTTTTCCAGCACATTGGGTTAAACAAATCCTGCGATTAGGTTTATTAGCCTATAATATTGGCTAGTCACTGAACTGAAATGCAACACACACACACACACATACACAGCTTTTCTAAGAGTTTAGTTTATAACTGGAACCCATTCTATTTTCATTTGTTGTCTAGATTCCTACCTCTCCTGAGTCTGTTAAGGCCATCGAGTGATGAGAACCACAGGCCACCGCCTTGACCTTTTTGGTCATCAGAGTGGCTGACACAAGCATGGGAGACACTCCTTGGTTGGTGGTCCCATTACCCAGTTGGCTGTAGCCGTTATGGCCCCAGGCAAACAGCTCTCCGTCTTAAAAGACAAAAGCATCACAGAGGTGGTACAGCAGTGGTTCTAAAACTGTAGGTGCCAACAGATAACCGAAACTTTAACAATTTAATATATTGTTATATTGTCTAGTGTAATACAAACGTGCATACATTTTTACTGCCGTTTGTTTATGTTATGCTATTATAGCAAGTTATGAACGACTTCATTTTGGGGGTCGTGGCTCTAAATGTTTGAGAATGATGTTTGTTTATGACATGTTGTGCAGCTATACTGTATGTATGTACAATCCGACTCCTCTTAAGGGCGCAGGGTCGGGACCACGTGAAATTGTGCCGTTAAACGAAATATGCTCATAACTGGAATGTAACAATTTTGTATTGTCCTACACAGCATGTGCCAATATTAAAACCTAGAGTCTAGAGAATGAAAAGTAAACTCCATAGCCTAGGCAACTGCAGTGTTCGTAGTTGTAATTAAGTTACAGATATCTACTATGAACATTTTGACTAGTAAGAAATTAATTGTTGATATAAAAATTAACATACTGACTAGTGAGAAATACATTTTAGATATCTTTAACTGGATTTGCTTCTAGTCAAAATTACATTGCGGATAAGTTTGCTTGGAATTCAAACAAGTCAAAAAGCAATTGTTGCCATTACTGCTACTGATTCAATGTTAAAAGGGCTTGTAATACACTGTGCCATTAAGAAGACCGTTATCTGGTGTGCCCTTATGCGGATTCGACTGTACTTCCAGAGAGATGCCGTTACCCTCAGTGGCCAACAGCATGTGGGGTCCACTGCCATAGCTAAGGCTGACCACCTTCCTCCCACTCAGCAAGTCCAGCTTCTTGGGTACAATCGTACTCTGGCTGTCCCCTGTCCCCAGGCAGTTACTGCAGTTCAGTCCAAACACATGAACCTGAGTGGGACAACACAGAGGAACAAATGGGGGAGTAAGTCATGGGTCAGGATAAATCCAGTAAAACAAATAAACTTCTGATATCACAGTCTTGCAGTTGACCTGCTGCTGGTGCCTCACCTCATCCTCACTGTTGATGTAAATGACCTCATTGGCAGATGTTCCAAACACACAGGCCTTCCGTATGGAGGAGAGCTCCTGAGGGGTCATTAGGCTGAAGAGGGGCCATTTGGTCACATCCAACATGTCGATCTCACTCCAGGGTCTGTGGCAAGGCAGGCAGGCTGGAGGTAGGCACGTCAGAAGGAGTGGGACTGGGAGTTAGACAGTGCTATCTACAGTTTAAATATAATTTTGATTCAATTCTGGAATTATTTTGAATAAATTATTTTTATTTTTCACTTTCATATATTTTCATACTTGAGGTCTTTTTTTTCCATTTGCTGATTTTTATGTTTTCAGATTCAGATCTTATTTTCACTTTTAGATCATATTTTTTCAGTGGCAGAGTTTTGGACCTGATCTGGCGTGGGGGGCGTGGCATCAAATGAGAGGGGCGTGGACTGCAAATAAGCTGCTATGCATTGTATTTATCATATCCCAATCCTCTTATTCCAACCTGCTATCAGAATATATAATTGAGGCCTAATAACCTACTTCATCAACCCTTTGCCAGTCGCAGCGTTGCTGTTTCAAGGTTCCTACCGACTTTTTAGCAATTCGGCCTGAAGAAGAAGAACTTGAAAGAGAAAGCAGTGAAGGTGAGATGTCTCGCGCTGAGGGAAATGAAAGCGTCGTCCTTGCGCAGCATCGATTCGATTTCGGCGCGCGGGATTGAACGGAGGGAATTATCCTGCTGGCGAAAATACATTGCATATAACAGCAAACGTCCAAACGGCCGGGGTCCAGTGTCAACACTAAACTTGTAAGTAATTATGAGCGCGTTTATTATGAGGGTTATGTTAGAACCCACTGGAGATGGCCTACTTTGATAACAATGTCAGGCATTGTTGGAAACTCATTAATCAGCAGGCTGTGCAGCTGACAACACAACAATGAAGTTAGCTTATACCAGAAGCAATCCAATTCTAACACCACCACACGATGCGAGGCTTTGCCCAGACACAACGCAGAAGTTCGAAATAATAGACGAAACATACTAAGACAACATTTAAACGTACCCGTTAGACAGGTCTATCAGCTAATGTTTTGGCGGTCATCGCTCTCCGTTTGCTGCGATCCACTGATCTCGCTTGACTTGTAATTGCGGAAGTGAGAAGAAAAACATCACCACGTGATTTGATTAAAGGCATGAGTAGTCAAAATCCGAGTCCAGTTCAATGATAATTGAGCTTCACAGAAGTTGTCCGGGGTGGTCTCTTCACTGATTTGTCTGGAAAAACACTCGAACATGGTACTTTTATCAAGGTCATTCCTGTTTTAGTGTGTTGGTTCAATAACACAGTCACATGGCATTGATGTGAACAGAAAATGCAGAATCAATTTCAGTCGAGGTTGAGTTCGTGTTTATGCCCATCTTATCTGATTTGTTTGCTTAACGCACGTTTGGGCAGACTTTCCGGTTAATTATCAGCTAGTGTGTCAACAATGTCACATTAGGCTCACCAAACTGAAGGTGTCATTGATACTAGTCAAACTATCGACATCTAAAAATGTATATATGCAGCACAGAAGTGATAGCCTGGGAACCAGACGAATCTGAAGGTTTATGTATCATTTGCTCTGGGAGATACTCATACGCGAATTAGTCTTGCGACGCCAGGCTACAGATGTTATAATGCTAAGGCAAGTTTGGCTTTGAGTAATAGTGTCCTGTCTGGACCTGGGCTCGGTATTTGCCATATGGGCCACTCCATAGGCTCCGATTGGCCTGGTATTTTATTTCAGGGATGTTCAAACACAATGATATACCTTCTTAATGAGTAAGTACAAGGGAGAGATGCCTTTGTCCTGTTAGTTTCCCTATCATTGTAATTTTCAAATGTATCATCTGCAAAAGGTAGGGCTGTCCCTAAATTAAAAAAATCGATTGATTAGGTACTAGTAGTTGTTACCTGATGTATAGGAAGCTACATTTCCCATGTAAATGTAGAAATCGGCTTTCTCATCCAAGAAAGTTGAAGCCTGCCCCAATTGGATGGACAAAAACAACTAATCTTCATACAGTTTGAATCACAACACTTGCAGCAGGGAGGATACAACAGCTAGACAGCAAGTTTATTTTGGTTAGGATCAGTAACACAGATCATGTCCTGAGGGCGGGATGATAGGAAATGATATAAAAATACCAGATTGAAAGAATATGGCGATGGTTTGTCGTGTGCGTGGCTGATGGGTGGAAGGAATGGTGTTACAATGTTGAGTGAGTGAAGATGGGAGTAGAACGAATGCTCTCGAAGCGCAGAGTGCAGTAATGCGCCGCCCCATGGCAAACTCCAACACAGGGAGACCATATGAGATGCACAACCCCATTGCTAAATTCTCCAATTGCTCTAAGCATGTCAGTGCTTTCTTTAGTGTGTCCTTTACAAGAGAAAACTTTTTTCTTTTTTTTTTTATAGAAAGGAAAAACAAAAGGCACAATGAATTTCAACTCAGTCTCATTTTTAATATGCACAAGAGTTGAAAGCATCCATGAGCCACCTTAAAGAGAAGAATTCAATCTAAAATTTATAAAAAGATATAAACAATCAGAGGCCAAAACGCTGTCTGTTGCTTTTCTTCTATTATCTTATTTAAAACAACTTTTCATTAGCAAGTAAAATCTTGCAACAAACATAAGCTTGTATCCATTTCGGATACAAGGAAACGAAATTGTAAATCTTTAAAGTGGCTCGGTCTAGTCGACTATTTCATAACTGTACACCCTCCTCTATAGTTTGTTCATCAGTAATAAACAGCTAGTCCCAAAACAAGCCTGGGCTGCTCGCACCACCCCCAAGCACTATTTAAAACCCCAGTGTGACCCACCGACCCCCCTCTCAGTAGTTAGCAGCCAAATAGAGGAGCGGGAAGTGTTCAAGAGCAGGACGAGGGTAAGGGTCAGAGTTTTACACCTTGAGCTGAAATACCCAGGGAACTGGGACGGTACGATTAAACAGCCAGTCACCGCATCTAGGGGAAAAAAGCATGTCATCACAAAACATAGGCACGTTAAAAAAAAATAATGAAAAAAATAAGACAAATATTGCTTTAACCAAAAAAAAAAAAAAAGAGATTTAAAAAAAAAAAAAGGAAAAATACACCACACACCCCTCCCCAACCATCTTTGACAGAAAGAAGGTTGTCGGTTCTGCAGAGGCCATCCAATGACTGTCAGCTGCAGCAGCTTTGTACAGGCTTTATGTAAATATATTCAACGGCAGAGACACATAACATTTTCTTTTTGTACAATTATTCAGATTGGTGATGATGTGACCTCTTCGTCAAGAGTAGCAAGGTACTGTAAAAGGTCAGCAGACCAGTACTCCTCACATAAGTCTTCAGTGAGTATCGGTCCCTTTCTGCAGGCAAAGAGCGCCAATATACCTCCCTGACATGTGCATAAGACTAAAGAAAAGTACAACAACCAAAATCGGAAACATAAACATACTGTTTGTTATTTATATAAAATATAGATTTCAGGAGGGAGAATTTAAAATAATTAAAACCTTACTACAAGGTCTGAGACGCAATCCAGGTTGATTTTAGTTTGACATGGTGGACACTAAGCCCCGTAGGCAAGTTTCACATTACAGGAGGACTCCAAGCCAAGGTCACATCCTATCCTACAGGATGTAACGGCACTCGTGTTGCGGAAACGTATGTCTGGTGGGGGAAGAAGGACTACAGCTGACATATTCTTCTCTTGAGTCTCTGTGCCTTCACCCATGGGTGCGTTCTCCCATGACCATATTGTTAAAAACAAACTTGTTTCCTGCCCCATAAGGAGCAAAGCACTAAAGTTGTATATATTGGAACAAAAAAAAAAAAAAAACAATATGGCATTTCTCTTCACATTTTCGCCGATCTTTTTGAAACATAAAAAAAAAAAACATTTTGAACATGATGCATTCAAGGAGGTCAGAAGTCCCGTCCATCGGCAACGGAACTCTTTGCTTGCTCCCCTCAGCCTCTCCGTAGTAGGTCATGGCTTAGCTCTGGGATGAACTCTTTAAACTGGGTTAGAGAGGGTTATTGGGGTGCCCGGCCAATAAGTATTTATGTATTAAGTATTGTGTGAGGTTGTGTGTGTGTGCACGTGCGCTTGTGTGAGTGACACAATCCAGGGGAGGGAAAGCACAAAAATAAAACTACAAACAAACAGCAGTATTTCTTTCCCTGTACGTGATATGATGGCTTCAAACAGAAGTATGCACACAAATTCAAGGTTTAAAACTATGTGTGTTTTGTGTCTGAAAATGTGCTTGTGTTGTCTTAGTGAAGATGGACATTTGGCAATTAAACACTTGCCGTGAAGGCTTGCTTCCTTCTGGTTTTAATTTGTTGTGATATTTAGAAGCTCTGGCAAAGAATGCCGAATGTGATTCTTCCCAAGTGGGTTGCCAAATTTTAAAATGGTGCTTGATGAATGACAAGGACTTCTGTGTAGGGTTGCCATGTTCTGTGCAGGATGACCATTTCAAAAGCACCTCTCATTGCCGGAGGTGGGGTGGGAATATCCTTCAACAGCGAGTTTCCATTTTGAAGTGATGCAAGATAAATCCTTCGGTACCAGGTTGCCAGGTTGGAAGGGGGATGGATGAATGTCTTGGGTGATTACAGAGTACCCGTGCAGCTGGCTCAACCAAAGACCTCCTGGCTTTTAGAAATTAAACTCCTTTGTTTGCATGTTGGAAGATGGATCAAAGTTGAAGGTTCCTGCTTGAGTGGCCTCAGGAATCAAACTTGGATCTTCATCAATCTGAAAAGTTAAAAGGACAAATATGAAGACATCAAGTCATAGCAAGCCTACTGTTATTTGTATAAGAAATCGAATCCCTGCAAGGTCGCATGCCTTCATGGTGGAATACTTACATCATCTCCTGAAAAGTACTGGTCAATAATCTCAAAGGCTAGTTTGTAGATATCCTCATTTTCATGCTGCTGCAGATTCTCTATCTTCTCCAGACCTGTAGAGAGTTTGAGAAAATGAGATGGCAAGAGGCAACTAATCTCACTCACCAACTCCAAAAGCTCAATCTATTGTAACATAACTACAAGTTGTCAATGAAGTAATAAATTATACAAAATACCCTACAATATCAGATTATCTGCCGGTGTAGCAGCCTTGACATGAAGGTGATGTGCTGTCACCTTTTCTATTGCAGTACATCAGTTTCTCTCATTATGACAAACATCAAGTTGTTGAAATAAAAACTGAACATTTTAATGTTGGGCGGAAGAGAAACACTTAGTCATTCTAAAGATATAGATTAATAAATTCTATACTAATTTAAAGAATTGGCAGAGCTGAGAAGTGAGAAGAAGAATAGGCATTCTACACCCTTCTACAAAAGCGTGTAGAAGTATAATAAGCCACTTAAAGCAAAAAGGAATGACTATTTAAGGAGAATAAATCTACTATGCCCTCTGGTTCAACGCGTGGTGCCGCGACAGCACCAATACAAACCTCCACACTCCTCTATGATCTCGGCGATGGTGCTGGCTTCATCACCAGCCATGATGAGGACATTCTTCAGGCCGTCCAAGACAACCTGCACCACCTGGGAGTCCTTCACAGACAGCAGGCTACAGAACGGAGGGATCACATTTTGCTCCACCAGGAACTCCACCTACACACAACAGCCATACTTGTTTACAACATACATACATGGTTACAAATGTAGGAAGTGTCTTCATGGGAAATGTGTGGTTTTCCATTCACAAGGAACAGGCAGACAAGACTGCAAAAGATATCGGCATATAATAATTTCTTGTTTTTACCGCAGCATTCAACAAAAGACAAAATATTGCAAATGTTTGGATTGTTAGAAATGTATGCAACGTCAGTTATTACATTTTGTGGTTTGGATAGCATGGCTGGATGATATGGTTAAAATCATTTTAACTGTAATGTTTTAATATTTTTTCCAATCACAATTTATCTTGATTTTATAAAGATTATTATTTGACTGTGCTTCAGCAACATCGTATTCCACTGTACATCAAATAATGCCATTATTTAGTGTGGGAATCCCCCAAAAGCATCCATACACAGTTAATCCATTGTGCAGCACTGGTAAATAGGCTACGGTAGTAATTTATGCAGCACAAGTACTGAGAAACAAGAACCAGAACAGCCCGTGTCGGCCCCGAAGTCCAGCTCACCTGGTCTTTCCTCCCACTGATGGTGAGGTTGCTGATTGCCCACGCTGCCTCCTTCTGAGTCCCAAAGTCACCCTGCAGAGAGACAGGCTGTCACCAAGCTGTGCCAACATAGCAGATTTGTACTACAGTGTGACGCCAGAAGCTAACAGAGGATATAGGCCAGGTTTGCAATTAGTTTCACGCTCCTAAAGAGAATGTGTGAACACCGCTAAATCCAGAGAAGGTTAAGGTATCTCCACAAAGTGGGGACGCAACTGGGCCCATAATATATTCTAGAACAGCCTGGACTGTAAACCAATGTTGCTAGAAAACAATGCAGAGAGAAAGATTAATTGAATTCCTGAATTTGTCGTGCTGCTGTGTTATCTTCCTATTGAATATGCGCTAGTTCAATGGAAAATAGAACTATAGAATTCATATATTCATTCATAACATAAGAGTACAAACTTTACAAATAGACACAAATATATGGGCCAAGCCTAGACCATGAAAAAAAAATTATATTCCTATCCTTGGAAAAAAAGACCAATAACTAAATAGTTTGTTTTAGGCATTTTTGTCTCTTTCCCCTTCATCATACACATTCACAGACCTTGGCCAGTTGGTGGATGATCATGGGGATGAGTCCTGCATCGATCACAGCCTGGACCTGCTGCTGGTTCCCAGCCGTGATGTTGGACAGGAACCAGACTGCTTCCTGCAAGTCAAACCAATCAGGAGAGGTCAGGTACTCTCAACAACAACAAAAATCATCCACCCAAGAAACACTGGCTGTGTTCAAATTCAATATACTATATACACTAATAGTATAGTACCAATATGTTGTTGTCTGAAGACAACAGCTTCTTCTTTGTGGGTTAAACATTGTAACTTCCACTGGGATGGCAGCAGTATGCCAAGTAAGCTGGATGTATGACGCGAGCTTCCGTATTTAAACACACTATTAATGATTACGGACAGTATGCAAAATATAGCACGTACTGTATAAACCACTGGACTATGGGGTGTGCGAGTGTGACTACATTACCTTGTTGATCTTTTCCTTGGGGTGTGTAAGCAGGTTGGGGAAGTGTGAGAGGACATCACAGTTGAGCACAACCTGTGTCTGTTCGTCTGTGCCTGTCACAATGTTACCCACTGCCCGAAGAGCTGCCGTCTGCAGGAGATGCATTTAGTCATGTGACACAGCTTATAGCCAATGTGCTTTCACTCAACCCCCAACATCAAAACACATTCAAGTTTAACAAGTAACAAACTTTAACTTACAACTCCACAAATCTACACATTTAGTATTGTTAATTTATTGGGGTTGAAATAATTGGATAGAAGCTACAAGTACTTCAAAATAGCCCTTGATGGACAAATACAAATGGCTACAATACAACCGGCTACCAAACATTTCTAGAGGGAAAAGAAATGGTTGAAAGCATGTTACAGATGGAAATTAATAGACAAATATAATTTTAATACGTTTTAACAGGAGAAAAAAGAAGAAAAAAAACTGACCTGAACTTTGACCTCCTGATGGCTGAGGAGAGGCACAAGGAATGGGACCACCCCAGAATCAATAACCATCTGGATCTGCTCATTGCCTCCATCCGTCAGATAGGACAAAGCCCACACAGTGTCTACTAGGATCTAAACGCATAAACATCCAGTGTGTTTATACTCTGCAGAATGACGACGTCATATTTAACCAGTGCAGTAATTGATTGCGATAGCACGTTGTCGGCTGTGATACTCACATTTATATCAGTGTGGTATATTAGCACACAGAGGGCGGGTAGGATCTGCAAGACAAGAAGGTGGCGGTGAGTGGGTGGGACAGTGGCCTGTACTGGACAAGACTTAAAAACAGACTTCCCCTGGGTGAATATGCTGAATTAGAAGCAAAGAGCCACCAAAAGAGAAACCTCTGTATGACTCATGTCTGCAGTCGGTGAGTCAACATAGCCATCTGTTTGGCCCACACGCACGCACGCACGCACGCACGCACACACCTCTTGTACAGTCTCCATGGGTGGTGGCGGGTCCTTGTTGCGGCAGAGGTTGACAATCACCCAGGTGACGTTGCGGAGGAAGGTGATGGGGATGGAGGGATTGATGAAGGAGAGGAGCGGCTTGACCACGCCCAAGGAAATGACATAATCCCTGCACTGGGGGCCGTCGCCTGGGCGGGGGAGAGGGGTTGGCTACAGGTCAGAATACGGTGTGCACACAAAAACTATCTGTAACCAGCGACACAGAAGCCGTTGCTTACCTATGATGTTTCCTAGAGCCCATACGGCCTGCTCACAGACGTTCTGGTGGGGAGAGTGGAGCAGTCGCAGAAACAGTGGCACCGCATCTGGACACAGCAGAAACACACACACACACACCATCAGACAACTGGATGGACAGCCCTGGTTCCGCTGACATAAAGCAGTTTGAAAATGTGCACATCACAGAAAAATTTGAAGGCGTTGCAACAAACAAGAAATGGCTTAAATTTGTGAAAACAATAAAATGCAGTGATGACCTGTAATATTTTTACAGCATTGAGGTTATAGAATAAATAAATAAAAAGGCTTGCTCAATGTTTTAGATGAGTTACTGGCTGGCCAAATTTGTTTATTATAAACTATGAAGACGACCAGAACTCTAAAGTGAATTATTTGATTATATTATGGGGACAAATGATTGCCACAGTTGGACGAGATGGGAAAATGGGGTCCAGGTCAGAATTTGCCAAATTCCCGTACCTAGCACCCACTTTCTTCACTACTACTAAAACTAGGTATATAACTGCATAAACAACTAGGTTGATTTACAAAACAATAACATTCTAGAGTGTTATTCAATGTTGAATGACTAAACAGAAAATCATTTTCCATATTTTTAAGATACAACATTGAAAAACAATATACTCTTGACGTTATTGCATAGATGTGTGATGTCTAATGATATTCCTTGTGCTTAACTGGAATAAAAACAAATGCATTACAAATAAACATGTTGGTTGGGAGGAAAGCAGGCGACACCCAGACGGGGTTCAGAGTCAACTTACTTGACTTAACCACAGCCTGAGTCTGTGCCGACGTCCCGGAGGCAATGTTGGTCAGAGCCCAAGCTGCCTCGAACTGGAGAGACGGGCTGAAATGTAGTCGAAGGAGAAGTTTGTAATAGTACCAGGGCACAGAGAGAGGACGGTCACTGCATTCATTTTATTTAATCCCCAAGAGTTGGTTTCCATACAACAGTCCTCTAACAACCACCAATATTAGCACTCTGAATGACCACAGAGAGAGCCCAAGAGCCTGGTAAGTCTGCAAGGGATGCAGTAGAGTCAAATAAATTCATTATGGAACAATGTGGGGCTACCCATTTTAATCAGTCGCAGCATCAATAAATCAAGGCAAAGGTCTCTTTGCCTCACAGTTTTAATAAATTATTGATTACAGGGTGCATGATTAGCATTAAGTTATTGAACACAATTTTATGTAGAGCAACACAAATTATTAGCAAACACGGCACGCTAACTGTGGAACATCGACCAGTAAATTACTGGATGATGCCTGTCATTACATGCTCTATTAAACCCTTTGGCAGGAATCAAACTATGATTTGGAGGTCCAATCCCATTGTTAGGACATAGCTGGCTGGTTATCTGACATACTAGTTGTGGCGAGCTGAATGACACATGGCTGATCATGCATTCATTAAGAGCTAGCCTCTATGTGGCAGTGTCAATATCGTGTTATCCCTATAGTATTAAAAACACACTGAATTACCAATTTTGCAATTAGGATAAAAATAAGAATAACCTAGTCACATGGTACATGATGATATCCTTCCTCAACAATATTCATTTGATTAGAAGAGTTTAATATTCTTGTTAACACACATTTTGTTTTCCTGCCTCCATTTTTGGTTCTATCTTACACGACGAACGTTTCCAAGAGCCTCAATTGCTCATGAAACATCTTGACATTTAATCTCCAAGGCCCTGGGTAATATCCTCCCCATGTTCTTTCAGCCCAGTGGTGGCTCCTCCCCAATCAGCCCCTCACTGGACACAAGGTCTTGGGAATAGGCAAACTCCAAGGGACAGGAATGCTGTTTCATTTGGCTTGGCCAGCTCAGCGAGTAGCAACCAACCGCCCTGCGCTCGCTCCCTCCCTCCCTCACACACACACACACACACACACACACACACACACACACACTAACCCCTGGGCATAATTACCTTGAGACACTTTATCACTGCCAAGAGACCAATCTAACACCGGAGGTGATTAGAAAGTGGACTTACTTGTCGTCCCTCTCCAGGCATTTGACTAGAATGGGCAGGATCCCGGACTTTATCAAGTCATCAATAGGGGGGTTTCTGTCACTTGAGAGGAGTTTTCTAACAGAGCAAGGAGGAAAATATGTTAGGTCTTTAAAAAGCCAATACAGTGTTTGTGTGCGTGCACGTCCATCCCTCACCTGGCAGCCTGCACTGCGCTGAGCTGCACAACGGCGTTATCACTGGTGGCGTTCTACAGAGAAAGGCCAGGCAAGAGAACATGTTACAACACAAGAAGAAAGCCTTCACGAGGAGGAATATGTATAAAACACAGATTAGTGTTACATTCTACCTTACCTGTAAGATGGCATCAAGCGTAACATTTTGCTGCAAAGAAAGAGAAGGTCATTTTTTAATTAGATAAATATTAGCTTAATAACTATTGGTAAACTTAGCATACTTGGGGAGGGGGGGGTCACAAGAAGGGGCAACAGTCAACCCTGTTTGGAAAGTAAGGCTGCTAATACTATTGAACAGTTAGGCTTAATGCCAACATTTACATTCCCTGCTTCACAACAGCATGTTTTCCTGGTGACTGATGCAGCAGTACTGTGAGCTCATCGGCTGAGGAGACATTCCAATTCATCATCAGAACACATGGCAACACGTTGGTATACTGCACAAGTCGTTCCTCATAATTTCATTAGGCAACCGAGAGGTCGCCAGTCCCAGAGGCTGAGGGACTTTTAGAGAGAAGTACTGCATGGCTCTGGTCACTACATCAGCACTCCATACACATGTGTTGGGGGATAAGACGTGTTGTGGGTCATCTAATTAATTATTAACCAACATGTTTATAGAGATTTATTGCAACGCATTTACCTATAGGCTACACTTAAATGTGATTTTGAAATGCATTGACGCAGTGTCCAGAGGATGGCGCCTCTGTTAGCCTCTCATCCTTAAAGTCTTCTCTCTCTCTCTCTCACACACACACACACACACACACTTACTCCTTTGAAGTCTGAGTCAACGTCAGAGTCCTCCAGACTCTCCTCCTGCGGGACATTCCTTTTCTTCAGTAGATGCTCGTCTCGTTTGTTCTGACAGGGGGGGGGGGGGAATAACACAGGAAGAGAGAAGAAATATGAGTTCATGAATTATTAAGAAAACAGTGACTCTAGGCCTACGCGAACAGCATCATCCCTTCGCAGACGTTCTGGGCCATAGTCCAGTTGTTTAAGTGTAAAAAAACTCCCCATTTATTTTCCCGACTGTGTCCGTCTACGGGCAAAACACACACACCTATTTGATCTTTAGAACCCCCCGGTTGAGTAGGCCGCAGTAGACATCTGCATTATGCACACTACACACGCCCAACACTAATTTGCAGCGCATGCGAGTCAGTGGTAGGAGGAGATTCCCCTGGCCTACATTCCTGTCTGATGTGCGTCACTGGTGACTAACCAGCCAGCGCACCGCTCCTCTCTGCTCGACTGTAGCAGAGTGGAATGTGCCAAACTTAAGACCACCTCAGCACTAAACGCCACCACTGACGTAATCTTCGCAAAACCCCTGACAGTGACTGCGTTCGTGACAGCTCCGCTCAGGACTATCCTTCTGTGTAACATTCTACAACAGGCCTAAACAAGTAATCCAAAATGCTCCCGCTGAGACAGCACTAAACCAAGCCTGTAGCCATGGAAGTAAATGAATACATCTTTTCACATGCTAAATTGCATGCCAAAAGTGCCCAGATTAATTAAATGGTTGCAGGGATCACAGTGCCAGAATGCCAGTGGCAGTCATGCAGGGGTACACCTCAGCCGCTAAATCCGCAATGTTTGTTTGGCAGCCAGTCAAACTGAGGGGGTCAGTAATAAACTTCAGTCTGAGAAGAAGTGACTCAGCAAAAGCCAGTAGCCATCAAGTGGGACATTTTGTCATTCTTAAAAAAGGGGCACATGTTTACGGGAGATAGTGTTTCTTTTGATTGCTATTAACAGCCGAACAACCTCATTGCCATGGTTTCGGACATACACAACACATGCAACGTGGTATCTAGACTATTTGAACTTCTATGTTTGAGCGTTTTTTAGATTGCATGTCTGACACAGATATGACGCTCATACCCTAGATAATTCCCACCATGCACCGTCATGTTCGTAAATGCTTTGTTGCCTTGTGAATGTCAAGTCAACAGAACATTTCTAAACAGTCACAAATAAAGATGCTTCATGGTTCCTTACAGCAAATCGGCGATCTGAGAGAATACATTTTAGCATGTATGCAGTAAATCCATGTGATTAAATGTAGAAATGTTGGAACATTTCTCACCTTTCTCAGCTCAACTGTGACTTCATTTCGATGTCTCCTCATAGTCTGAAACAAAGAACCAAGACAAAGAAAAATTAGAAAAAGAGTTACATGGAGTATAATGGAAGTCATTTTTGACAACACAACTAGTATTACAGCTAGTAGGCCTATTAGGAAATATCAAATCTGCACCGGACTAATGATGTCCGAATCAAACATTTTTGACACAATATTCATGTCTTTGTTACTAGATTTATGAGCTTATGTGAACAAACTTTCCTGCTTGCAGTAGTTCACAACACCCCTCAGTTTCCTCTTTACAGCATTTAAATGAAGAAAAACAATGTCAAACGATTACTGCCAAATTTACATACCACACCCAAAATTATAACCAGACAAAATATTGGGTTAATAAATAATACGATTTTCTCTCCTAACTAAAAGCCTAACAAAAACTCGAATTTAGCCAAATTGTGTTTTACATGAAACTAGACTAGTAAAGAACATGATGGAAAAAGGAGAAATGTTTTGCCTGCCTAATGCGTGCAGTTGGTGGATTTTGAGACCATCCAGAACGGTTTGAGTTTGTCTCAAATCTTGTGACTGTTTGCAGCGGTTCATATTGCCTTCCTAAATAGCCTCTTATGTAATCTGGGCCAGTCATAACTCTAACTCAGGAGGCTGAGGAGTGGAGGTGTCTCCCAACTGTTACAGAAGAACACCGTCATGCAACCTTACCAAGTGCTAGAATGACTATCTTTTCCAATATCAGGACAGCAACAATCTTCAGCTGACTTGGAAACTAACAAAGAATGCAGTCCACTACAACTAAATACAACGTCATGTAATCTTATCCTTTCTACAAATCCAATAAACTGGTCTTATAAAAACACTAAAAAGGACAATTGGACAAGAAATATAGCAAATATAGCATGGCCAAAACACAGTTGCCTGCTTGAATAGCAAGCTGAGAAAGACATACAAAACTTTAGTCTAAAACTTCAGCAAAACAACAGAAAGGGAGTGCAACACTGCAGAACCTGAATTAGAAGACTTGTACGGTGATCAGTTAAATCTCTCCCTATCCATTCCAAAATATTCAACGTTCAATTCTCCCATTGTTGTCAATTTTACCTAGTTTAGAAAATGTATATTCATTCATGGGCTCCCTGTCATACCTCCAAGACACCAAAAATAGCATCTGGCATAGTAGTAGCCATGTGCTTATCACACAGGCTCCGTTTCAAAACATTTACAGATGTGTGGCAATCTTGTGTTTTGGTGTAATTTATTGCAAAAAAATAATTGTATATTAATAATGTAAAACACTCTCCGTGTATTAACCTTGAGATTGGGTGTAAAGTCATTGAAGATTCAACGATGCGTATTTTCCTTTTAGACCAACCGAATATCCTGTGAACGTTGGGTTGTGTTTTAGTTTAAACCATACAGAACTACACGATAACAATTCCAGATAATGTTCAGTGTACTCGAGTCCATTCACCGCAATGCTTTGGATACCATGCTTCGGTCAGAAACGCATTGTTAAAATTACCTGTAGGCTATGCCTTAACAAATCAAAACAGCAGCATATACAATGTAATGGCTATCTTTCTGGTACAAGTCAAATACAAAATCTGCCATATAATACCACTATAATACAACAGTTGTATTACGATTATTCTTATATGGGGCCTGCATTTAAAGAGATTAAGAAAATTAACATTATACAAGTTGCCGCTACAGCGCCGACTCTAGCTAATGGGTTCCATTATCCATGTTATCATAAAAATAAATGACAACGTGAATAAACTACGACAGCCAGGTTTGACCAAAGGTTTGTAACTATTCACATCGACCGTAAAATAAATGTTACGAGCATCCGTGAAATCCATCTCGCTACAATCTTGGCTAACCCGTAGCCAACTGTAGCAGCAGCTCCGGTTTGTTATTTGCTTGGTAACGTCGGCTAACAAGGAGGGGCAGCGTTAGCTAGAGCAAGCTGTTTAATTTAATGGGACCGTTACAACGCGATATTAAACGAATATAGAGCCCATTCAACTAGCATTACTTATCGTAGGATAACCAACTATCCCAGAATAAATCTAGCTTTGAAGCTAACCCAGCTTCGTTCGTGACTGACCCACCGCTGCTAATATCTGACGTTAGCATCTCAGCTAACATGTTAGCTAGCCGTGACAGCAATATGGCTTTTCCATAAATCCGACGATTTCGACGATTCATGTTTGATGTCAAGTAATTGCAAGCAGCTGGCTAGTGGTTCCTGAAATGTCCCTTTCATGCTGAAAATATCTACACGACTACGGGTAAAAAGAACATCATGTCTCAGTGTATGTACTGTAGGCCAAAGGCGACTTTTGATGGCGAACTCGGCAATATAGCTAACGTTTAGCAACTAGCTAGGCAGCAGCAGCCGGGGACAGGCGCCTCTACGAGGCCCGAAAAAAACAGCCTTTTCTAAATAAAAATCAATGCGACTCGTGTATTTAACATCACTTTTAGATGACATCTTACCTCGACATCGCGTCCCTTATTTTTAAAGCTTTTGATGCGGTGGTTTTCCAAGCCGGCGTTTTCTGCCATGGCTATACAGGGTTTAGCTATTACTCCGGCTTTCGGAATCTCCGTGAAAGATGAGGCTCAGTTGCTCCTATGCTGATGGGTCCAGAAAGGGGGTAGGACCTAACAGATTGCCAAGCGAGAGGAGGAGTTATGCATACCTCCTGCATGGGTCGCCCTGATTTTCAGACCCTCGACGCAGTAATACTGCAAGACACGACTACGCTACTTTAAGCCTGACAGACAGTTTACCTTAAATATAACAGAACTATGCACTGACAAAATCACATCTGCCTAATAATTGAAACTCTGCTAAATATGTTCATGTTTCTTGACTATGTGCAAGAAAAGTTATTTAGCTATCGATGGATACAAGAGTTTAATGAAACAATACTTGCTTGTACAATCACAAAGACAGGCATTTGAATTAGGTTAAGACATTGTGTATACAATGGAAACACAATCTGACAGATTGACACTATAGAACCATATTGATTAAACAAAGATATTTCAGACTAATTTATGACAAATGCTTTTCATATAAGTCATTAAGAAAACCGCTTGCACATTTGGGTCAGCTGTACTGCAATATTTCACCTTGGTACTCAATTTTACAGTAGCTTCATCTCAAAAACAAACAAAAAATATATATACACACACATTAACCATCCCCGGAATGTGTTTTCACTACAAGTCCTGATAAACTGCAAAACTGTGAAGTCATAAACAATTACAAAACAATGGCATATAATAATGCGGGGTCAAGTTTGTTAATGTTTGAGAATGCAATAAATAACTGAATTATATCGCTATAGATAGCAGGAAGTCTATACTGATTGCCGATTCACTATCCAGAGATACATTTCCCAAAATGACCAACATGATACCAAAAGGGAAATATTGCTAGTAAGCTATGCATCAAATAAATATAAATACATTTGGGGTCTATGTGGAAATGTCAGTATGGCATTTTAGGCAATATAGAATTTTTGTTAAACCCATGACTTGCTGGCATTCCTACCATAAATATTAAGTCCACCCGTTGACATTCAGCAATAAATAATTGATCATTCAGGGACCGGAAACTCAGTTTTATCATACGTCTCTCTCTCTCTTCTGGTAGTACATATTCTCAAGTTACTGCGGCGTGTTGTGTAGAGTTTAATATAAAAGGTAGGCTAAATTGAATTTGTTTTTATTCCAAGCGTACATATATCTTAAAACACTACCTGGATAACAATACATAACAGGGAATAATTCAAGGCAAATGTCTTTGTTGGGATTTAAGATTGAGATAAACTACAGCATCGTGGGTTTAACATAAATTATACACCCCCTTAAGTTTCAAGATATTACAGTCAAACATAAGATATATGTACTCTAAAAACATGGCTTACCATCCTGATCACTATGCCATCACAACCAAGGCGCCTATAATCTAGGCACAGATTAAAATCCAAACGGCAACCATACATTTTTTAATGTTTTAGAAAGGCTACCGATTAATAAATGGATTTACCACAATCTGTAATCAGCGGAGACTTTTAAGGCCCATCAAAGCTGACCAGAGACAAGGAACCCCAGCTCTGATACAGATAACCTAAATATAATCTACAGCAGCAGCAACAAAACAGAGAAATCAGGGCATAACAGTGTGGATGCCAGATATAATTACATTATCTAATCAATGTCACACTGTAAATTCACAAAGGGTGCTATAATTGAGATTGGGTTTGAGGAGAGGTGGTGGGAACTGAGGCGCTGCTTTAGAAGATTTGTTGTTCAAATAGGATCTTCTCAAAGCCTTGAGGTGGTGTGTGGTAGAACTCACTGAATTGGCAGTCTAAGATTGCACTGTCATCCACTGGAACCACAAGAAAGTCAAAAGAACACAAGTTAAAAAACAAACAATATAAGATACTTCCTTAAAGCAAGTCTAATCGTATGCAGACTCAATATTGAAGGATGAAGTTGGATGTGATGCAAAAATTGCATGTACTCAAAAGAGACTACCGAGGGAATCCTGTGCACATCCATTTCCCTACTGGTGCTAGATAAAATAAAATTTAGAAGGCAAACATTTCAGCACAAACAGTTTTTATTTATTTCAAGACACAAAAAAACAAAAACATTTAGATCTTTGTCAGAATATGTTTGTAGATCAGATTGGGAGCAACTGTTTGTGCAAATTTTTTTCTATCTATTCATATACTCAAATTAGTCAGTTCCCACCCTAATAGCTGCTAATAAACTCCCATAGGAGACAAAAGCTGTGTGTGGGGACACATTCCGATCTAAGAGCAAGTCTAATCACACACACTAAATAAAGTGTGAAATTAGTGCATGAAAATTTTTTGTGAGTTACCCTAAATACAGTAGATAGCAGAAAATATCAAGTGTGCACCTCATGGACACTAAACAGATGATTCCATCCCATAATTCTTTGCACTACCTTCTAGTCTTCCACCTTCTTTCTTGTTGAGTGTCGCATTAGTGCCATCTAATGGGTACCTTACGTCTTGTCATTTACATACAGCTGCAAATTCGAATGTACTATATTTTTAAATATACCTTTCATATGCAGGTGTGTATGAGCCATGGGCAACATATTAAGTACATATTTCTATAGTCTATTAAAAAGGGACCAATTAAATAACGTATATATACACTGGAGGGTTGCTAATTAGCACAGGCAGGTGTTGAACTGTAGCAATAACACATTTTTACATTGTTCTCTACTAAATTAAAACGTATTGCTTGTGCTTGGCTCCTTCTATAATAAAGTAAAATAATTAATGTCATTATATTAGCTAAATACCATTTTCATGTATGTAAATTTAGTCTTTGAAAACAAAGTCTCTCTCTCAAAGTGTTTGCATGTAATTTAATTTTGAGAAGTTAATGAAATGACTATGGAAACAATATTTAGAGATCTGTTCATTTTTCAGTCTGGACTCAGACTTTTGAATAATATATATATATATATATTAAAGTACTAACTAGGGTTGGGCCATTGTTGATTCCTGATGTATTTGCCATATTGCCCAACCCTAGTACCAACTGTGTATTGTGAATTCGTACAGCGCCATTGTTTAATGTACCCTTTTAACAGATGTGTCACAGTTGCAGCTAATAAAATTAATGGGTCTGCTTGATACGTGTGTGCCAAGTAGCAAGCACTGACCACACTTTTTCTTATCTACTGAGCTAAAGATCCAGTATATATATATATATATATATATATATATATATATATGTGACTGGAAAAATCAAAAAAACAGAATCTACATGGAGA
>JAODLI010000014.1:1469200-1505987 GCA_027575585.1 Percopsis omiscomaycus | reverse complement strand
TATATATATATATATATATATATATATATATATATAGGTGACTGGCAAAATCTACACCACAGAAGCTACATGGTGAACATGTAGAAATGCTGACCCCTAATGGATAAAAAGCAGTACATTTCTCAGTTATGTGGAAAAGAGGTTGGAAATATCCTAGGAATTACAAACATAGGTGGACTTACCATAAACTACAGGGTACACAGTGCCTCTGATCCCGGAGGCGGGACAATGCATGTTCTTCCCATTGAGATACAAATTCAGCTCCACGTGATCATATGTGATGCCCTAGGTCAAGTTAAAGAAAAACACAATAGCTTACCGGTTGCATGCTGAAAATTATAACAGATTTACATTAAAAGCATAAGTGTTTTATTTGGATCATCAACTGTCCATAGTTAGCATGTGCCTGTTTATTTGGATTTACATGGCCAATCAGGCCTAGGCTTATGTTTTAAATCCTTTGCTTCTCTTTTGGTGCTTGGTGATGACCCAATAAAATATAGCAATGTGATTAAAAAGACATTAATCCATTCACGAACACATTTTTATAATTGTGTAAACAATGTAAAATCAAACCAATTCATACTTTACATTGTTAAATGCATTTGCACCCTATGACTAGCTAGCCATATGTGACAGATTCTTTCACTCACCACAATGTCACCTTCCTGAGGAAGATTGTTTGCAGGGAGACGGTTCTTTTCTTCATTATTATGGTACACTGACCCATCATGCCTCAGGACTAGGCTGTTTGTGTCTCTGCCCAAAGGTACCTGATTAAGATTGACTTTCTGGGTGGCCACACCTATTCCCCACACACCTAGAAACAGAAAATATCTCACATCTCAGTAAGCCCTCTAAATAAATGATGCATAGACCTAACTTTTAATTTACCTACAAGTGATATTGAACACTGTAGCTTCCTTATATAAATTTAAGTACACATGCTGACGTACAGGATTACAAATATTATACTCGCCATGTTTAATAAAGCTGATGATCAGTTTTAACTACTGAGACCACAATATATTTGTATCGTGATGAACTATTTTTTTTGATGAATTTGTTTTTTTATGTAAAGAAGCTATAACCTCTGTTACGTCCCCCAGTCTAGGGGCAACCGGGATGCAACATAAAGTGGCTCCCCACTCTTCCCACTCCCAAGCAACGCCAGGACCAACGGATTGCAAAGTAGCACTTTTATTTTGCCTTCAGAGAGGAGCAATGCCCAAGGGTCATAACACCTCACAAGCTGACAAAAAAGTATATATGTTAGTGCATTTTTTCGATATACTGGTTTTGTGCCAATATCTTCCATCCAATATATCAGTCGGCCTCTAATCTGGACCATCAAAACATTGTCTAACCATACATCAGTTCATAACCATTATTACAGCCACATGGGGCGATAAAAAAAACATTTGCAATACTAAAAATTCTCTGACTTTCCGATTGTGGAACAGGTTTTCAATTCCATGACTCTTATAAGCCCTGGTATTCACCGTTTCTTCAACCATCCTTCAAGTGCGCCATTAAAGATACATGTTACAGAGTGGCATATGTAGACAAGTTCACACCAGGGAACTACAGCTACTCAGTAAACACAGGCACTTGATTTGGCCACCTTGCTCTTCAAGGACACTCTAAGAGCAGTAGCTAAAGGATGAGTCAGGAAATTACAAAACTGTACATGGTCTCTATTCAGCATTATTCAAATCCACAAGCGAGTGGGGTTCTCTAAATAGAGATGCTTACTATAAGCAATCACCGTTTATAAAATTGCAGACATTGATAGCTGAAACAGACGACTGACTTACCAGTAGACTGGATCTTGAACTCAAAATAACTCTTGTTCTGATGCAATGGAGCATTGGCGAGACAGCCTCCGGTGCCACAAATTCTTCGCCCACTTTTGACAATAACAACATCTGTGCCTGGATCAGGATAAAAAAAAAAAACATTTTTTTTTACACTTGATGTAATTTTTAATTAAAGCTGCTGTAAAACAAAACACTCGAGTTCTCATTCTCCAATTCTGTAAGACACCCTCCCTCACTTGTGATTTTTGCAAGTTGTTTTGATATTCTTAACCTAGGGGCATATGGGAATTTAAATGCTCATTAGTAATTTAGTAATAGTTCATAAGCAAGTTAACATTTTATGAGGAGAATTAATATAGTTGTGTGGTCATTGCACGCCTGCCTGGCAGGACCCGACCCGTCTGATATTATACGTCAACGCCATATGAACAAGTTGACATTGCAGTAGGGATAGCAGGAAAAGGCAGTTTTACTACAAGACCGAATAACGCATTAAGATAAATCGACGCTATACACATTTCATAACCATAACATCTCATTATCTATGGTCACGATACCAGAATCAGTAGCTAGTGTTAGCTCGTGGTAACGCCAGAGCAATAGTAAACCACCCTTTAGAGACAGCTTGCACATTATACTGAATAAAGACAAACCGTTTACTACGTACCCATGTGATGAGTGTCTAACTGAACAGTGGGCATTTCTTTAAGAGGAATATGCCCCGAACCTCCATCTCCGCAACAGCTAAGACAACACGTAAACATTCCAGCCATTATTGAGCTAGCTAACGCCGAAGATCCGGAAATGCAAGCAATAAAAAGCCAAAGAGCGCTAGTACATAGGCATCCAGTTCGGACAGCGACTCCACGCGGTAGATCTTGGATTTGACTAAGCTCTTCTACCCAATGTATCCAATCACATTGCTTGCTAAAATAGGCAGTTGTTCCTGATGGCATGGAAACAAGGGAAGAAAATTAAGGTTAACATTTCTACACGTGACTGTGTAACTATTGGATATCGATGTGTAATGTTACGTAATCATGGGTTAAGATAGGGCGAGATTTGGAAATTGAAATTCTTCCCCTTTAATATCTATACATGACAAGTGCATGCAGAGGTTTGTTTTCAGATGCTTAAAATATATATCGTAGCGCTGTCTGTCGTCTCTAAATAGTTTTTTTGTAAAAAACTATTGCCATTCCTAACTTCGTCTATTGAAGTTTTTTATATATGTCGATGAATATGTATGTGGATAGGGATAAATATCCGTATAATATGCATGTAGTGGCGCAATAATGCCAGCAATGCCAAGCCAGGACTAAAATCTAGTTGACAGTCTTTCACGCTGTAATGTTTTGCATAGCAACAGCCCCTCCCCCATTGGAATTGCAGGGATCGTCTACATTTATCGATTTTGAATAAACGCATAAAAATACAATAGTTAAACGTAAGGCTTACCAGAAAATATAAACACGACACACATTTATGTTAAGTCACAAAATTACTCTGTCCTCTCTAATTTAAGTTAAGAGGAATGTTTAGCTTTATCCTTGCAATGGCATTGAAATAGTTAACCGCTTCCCCGGAAAGGGCGAAGTCTGCACAGCAACAAGCGCCATGATTGCGTTGCATAGTGCGTCTCAGTAGCTGGTAAGTGATCTTTTTGGTCCAGTAGTTGCATGTTACTATGCGCTTGCAAAATCTGTCACAGCCTTCCCCAGTACCTTGCCAACAGGACCAACTCTTACGTAAACTCAATGTGTCAGTAATTTGCTGCATAGGGTTGGATCGACGGGAGTAATTTAGCCTACCGTGTGGCTAGCCTTGCTATTTTGCTATCTGCGTTTGATGAGTCAATGTGTTTACGGTATTTTATTATAAACAGCAATCAATTCGGCGTAGTTTATAACACGTAATGGTGACGGGGACATATGTAATGGAGAGGACATCAACTTTTAGGATGCAATTCAAATGGGAAAATGGTACCGTTGGAGTTCATTCTACATTTTCAACCTGTATCCTTTCTCGCGGGTATAACGTTAGCTTTGTATTTAATTTTAATTTTGAGTATGGATAAACTTCAAAGGGCAGGGCAAATTGTTTCACATTAATTGGTTCATATGCGTTCCTACAATTTTGCCAAACATATTCTGACCTTGCATATGTCAAAATGTGGGTGTGGGTAGATAGCCTATTTGGTGTTGGAATGCGGTAGTGTTTATCTTATTTGTTACTCTTTATCCTGACGACTCCTTCGTTTCGCCTCTGGATGTGTTTTGTAGAAAACCATGGAGCTTCTAGAAGAGGATCTCACGTGTCCAATCTGCTGCTGTCTCTTCGATGATCCACGAGTTCTGCCGTGCTCGCACAGCTTCTGCAAGAAATGCTTGGAGGGGATTCTAGAAGGGAACAGAAGTCCAGTTTGGAGACCTCCTTTCAAATGCCCAACATGTCGAAAAGAGACCCCTAACAATGGTATTAACAGTCTGCAGATTAATTATTCCCTTCGTGGAATAGTGGAGAAGTACAACAAAATACGTGTTTTGCCGCGGATGTCCCTCTGTAAACAACACAGCCAGCCACTTAACATATTTTGCTCTACGGACTTGAAACTTATTTGTGGATTCTGTGCAACGACTGGTAATCATAAAGGACACACATTCTGCGCATTGGATGATGCATATAAGCAAGAGAAATCTTCTTTTGAAGAGTTGTCGCAAGAAGTGGAAAACTGGCAGAATACTGATATGCTGTCCTGCCTGGAGACGCTGGAAGCCAGTAAGAAAAAAGCGCTACAGTCGGTCTCTAGGGATGCGGAAAAGGTAACAGATTATTTCGACAAACTAATTAGCACAATTGAGCACAAAAAGAGTGAGATATTATCTGACTTCGAGACGTTGAAATTAGTGGTGATGCAAGCCTATGATCCGGAGATCAACAAATTGAGTGCAGCGTTAAGTGAGCAGAGCAAGGCTCTCGGCATCGCAGAGTCCTTCAGGAATGTGTCAGACCCTCTGTGCTTTCTACAGCAGATGCAAGAGTTCAGGGAAAAGTTGCGGGTCGTCAGGGAAACGCCGTTGCCATCTCGAACAGATATGGAGGTTGGCCCCATCGTACGAAATTTCGATGTTAAAACCTGGGATTCGATCAGACTCGGCGAAGTGGACAAGATTTCGGTTTCCAATGAAAGTGGTTCTTACCGCGCATCGATCACACGGCTTAAACTGTTCAAGAGGATCGTCGCATGTCTACTTATAAGTCTGATATTGACAATTACTTTACTCTTTCAGTCAGACAGCCTCGCCACAGCGTCAGCATATTTTCCATCACCGAATGAGGCCTTACTACCTGCCATTTACTCGCATCTCAGTGATGTTGGCCTGAACTGGCAAGAAGTGATTGATATCTGCAAATGTATGATGGTCGCGTGTCAGAATTGTATCCTGAATCTGATAGACAGCACTATCGATTATATTGGCAACTGTAAGTTCTTTTAAGTATTGGCCTATGACCAAACCCTTTTCTTACTTTGACTAACACTGTATGTTCACATTTTGTTCTTCAGACAGTCTTCTCACATCAACAGCTTTATTTCGCCTATCTGTATTGAATGGCATTCAAAAGGTTAACGTTACCATAAGTAGACTCGGTTATTTAGGAAAGACGTAGGAAAGGATTTAAGTTAAAGTTTTAAAGTTGCTCGTATTAAATAACGTTTAAATGGGTATATAAATACTTAAATTTAACATAACGTGATCCTTTTTAGCCCTGGTCAATATATTGTGTAATAAATTTTGTCTTTGTCAAAGTGTCATTGTGAAGTTTTTATTTAATAGGAAAGCTCCTCGTCTGACGGGTGTGGCCTAGAGACTCAAAAATCAAACGAAACTGTAAAGAACGCAGTTAAGTTAAGGCTGAGGCGCTTTTACCCGCGCACATCACCAGTGATGCTGCAACCTCTGCACCGTTACATAACGGGCCGAGTGTCACGTTCACTTGACTCCATAAATACGACGTAGGCTACTGTATAGGGCAGTAACTAGTTATTAGTGTAGTGCAGTAAAATTAGTTAGTCACGAATAAAAAAAGCGTTTATATATTTTATTCAGCTTGAAAATGAATTACATATTTTTGGTTAAATAAAACGGGTCTGTCGTTTATATAGCTTCTCGCGTGTGTCGCCCTGAGACATATGTAGCCTACGTGTGTAGTGACATTTTCTGTCCTCTGACGTCGATGCTGTTGAAGACAGTTATCAGTTTGCAGTAAAACTAACGTTAGCTTGTGCGTGCGGCTAGTAAAGGTTATTCAGATCAATAATAGCCTGCTTAAACGATAGTTGAGGTCAAAGCAAATTGAAACTGGTTGTGAGTTGTTTTTTTTCCCCCCACGGCTAGATAAAACACCAGAAAGTCCATGATAAAACGACGTGAGCCTCTAAGGTCAGCAGTAGCCACACTTTATGGCACATAGGCCTACTGTACATTCAGGGTGAATGCTAGCATGAGTGTTGCCGGGCTAAGATGTGTGAAAATAAATTCATGAATGTATATTAATTGACAAGGAGGATATTGATATTGCAGCTTTTTGACAACTTGTAAAGTGTCGAAGAGGTCAGCCCAAATTCCCTTTGAACTTAGCCATAAACTAGCCTATTGCTTGGATAGGTTATTAGGCCTGCTTGCAGACAGAACGTAGTTCATTGATTAGACAAGAAACCTTTACAAATCTTGCAGAAACGTGCAAAAATGCATGAAAAGGCTGCTGAAAATATTTAGCAATGTAGCAGTTCCACACTTCCACCGAGCAAGGTCTAAGATGGTATTCCCGCTATGGATGATTTCGTGTGTGTGTGTGTGTGTGTGTGTGTGTGTGAGTGAGAGAGAGAGAGAGACAATGTGGTAAAGCATGTAAATGAACAAGAGGCTATACGCATTTAAATGAACTGGCTAGATATAAAAATAGGTAGACTAAATGTTTTTTTGAAAGTGAAATTAAGATAAAGCTTCAGTATTCTTTAATCTGTATGGGCGGACTTCATCTAAATATCAGGGCCCCCCCCTGCTCGCGCAAATTTTAAATTAACTAAAAATGGAATTTAGTCCTAGTGCTTGTTATTCATTTCAGAGGCAGAAATGTCATTGGCTGAGATATTTAAACTCGCAGGTGCTGCGCGAAAGGGGCAATTTTAATTCAATCTAGGCTTAATGAATTATAACGCCTCAGAATTGTTACGCAAAAATAACTAGTAGGCCCTATACACTTAATATGCAGGTTCAAAACATACATACATCTCTCTCTCTCTCTATATATATATATCTATATATCTATATCTATATCTATATCTATATCTATATATATATATAAAAAACAATGATAGTATAAAATACTTATACCTATAATACTTTTTTAGCCTACTTAAAAATATCAAAATGTTTTAAATTTTTAGACTGATAAATTGTAAATTAGAAGAATGACTTGATTTAGAGTGTAAACTCCTTGCGATTATCGATCATAGCCGAACCGCAAATAGGGAAAAATCTGTTAGGAAATGGTTAAATCTGAATTCTAAGTAACACATTGTACAATGGAAGATATTTTTCCTCATTGAGACAGTCGTCAGTGGTATTATGATTTAAAGGCAACCTACCACACAGTAGTAATTTAGTGTAGGCCTACCCATTTAATAACAAATGTATCATTAAATATATTTTACAATAGGCCTAGTGAGTGGACAACTGGCGTCTAAAAATGATGAATCTGCACCTTTAAAAATAACTTCCGTGGTCTTTTTGACAGATATGGTAATGGATATTACCAAGATTTCAGTAAAGTAAATTTTTAAAATAATAATTTAATAATTATTATTTTTTTATTATTAAATTGTGACTGGATATCATAGACTATAAAACATAGCCTTCCTCCCTCTAGTTCCGTTTCCCATAACCTTACATTCAGGTTGTGCACGCCTAACTAGAGGGGGTCAGTCTATAGGAGGTAGCCTACATCTACTATAGGCCACGATTTCAGCGAATCTGATAACTGTCGGGAAACTGTTCTATATAAATTTTGGACTTATAAGAGAAGCAGGACTAATCTCATTAATTGCAGTCAGCCTTCCACGGAATAATGAAATGATCACTAAATTGATGTAGCAGATTTGTTTTTTATGTAGCGAGAATTTTTGCAGTATCCATTTGCATGATTGTCTGCTGAATAAACGTTATATCTTTTGATTGGCAGTGTTAAATACGTTTATTTAATATTTTGTACAGTGTAAGTCATTGTGGCAAAAACGCTGACTTGGTGGCAAACAAAACTCATGTACATATTTATTACAACTTATTTTTAAACGAAGATGGTAAATTAGATTTTTTTAAGAAAAAAGAAAAAGAATACTAAAGCCCCTGTACACACACATTCGTGTTGCGTTCTTTTGGCTGAGATTTATTTGGTTTCGGAATCTTCCGTTATTTCTCAAAAACACACTTTAACGTGTTCTAAAGAGAATCAATAGCAGGGTTACATTTCCATTCTATATTTTAAAAAAATGGAAATGTAATTTCAAAACAATGCAATTTGGGTTTTCGAAAGCCGTTTGAACGTACTATACATAGCCTACTACAAGCAGACTTTAATCAGTTATATAGACATACATTTTGTTCCGATCCGTAATAAAAAAAAATGTTTTATGTAAATGCAGGTTGAGAGAAAAAAAACGTCATCCCCAATACCTTACTTATGTTGAAGTAAGAAAGCAATAGTCATGGCTGCTGCGTGATGCTGATGATGCAAAACAGGTCCCTCCTCGTCAGTGCGGACATTATCTAAAAGCTGCTGCACTATAGGGCAGACACAACCATGATGTTGGCTTCAGTCAATAATCTTCGAAAACCTACATTTGTTGAGTTTATTTCTTGGTTAGTTTGTTTTCTTTTGCTTCTTCTCTTAGCCTGATTTTGCAAGCTCCTGTACGATTTGCAAATTAGTCTGGGAAGTCTTAGGGTGCATTCAGTACTGTCTTGCGTATCCGTTCAATGAACTGAAACGTCAGTGGTCTGAAAGCCCGGGTAAATAACAGAAATATGCGTTTTGTATTAGATAATTGGATCTGTCAGCGTGGCTGATTAAAAACAAAGCAATTGTTTTTGGTCTGTCACGCCCACTAAACGCAGTGAACGTTGAGTTCAAGAACGTAGCGTTTAGTTAAAAGTGAATGTAGCAAACGATTCGCCTAGTGAACGCACCCTAAATTCAAAACTTTTTCAGCTAGTTACAGAATAATCAGACAATTAGCATCCAGGTTGGTAATTCAGTAAGTGCTAACAGCAATTAAGTGCATGTCCCCACATCTGTGTTTAAGGTGGTCAAATCAACTTAAATCACATTTGAATGGAGTTTCCAGAATATGCAGAGAAAAAACGTATGGTTTTACCAGACTAACTCAGTCTAGCTGTGTATTTCCTGGGAATGTTAGGTAGTGGCCGGAGGGGTAACTTGGCTTGGTGGTGGAACCTTAGCTAGCCATCACTAGCACCCACAGCTTTCAGCCTGTTCTGTATTTAGCCCGCTTTATGACAAACACTTGTTTTGTCCTTGCTTGCACTAGGATTGGTGGTATACATGCAGTGAATCTTCAATCTGGTTTGAGTTGACTCCATACAGTGCTGCTAAGCACTTATCTTACAGAACAGTGAATTAATTGTTTTCATTTTCTTCACCCTTGCGTCATTTTACAGTGAAAACAAGTATTAGCCACAGAGCAGCCAGTGCATTCCATATTTTCCCCCACACGACTCAGAAGAATCCAAATGAATTTAAAACAGTTATTTATGTGGGTGTACAGGGGCTTTAAGATTATGTAGTCAGGGCTGCTTAGATGCATGTACCTGTTGGCACCTCAAAAATGGTCAATCCACAGCTTGCAGCACCAGTAGCATTTCCTAAGTAGTCAGTGGTTATGCTGTTGGTAAGTGGTCGGCTTTGCTTCAGCAGCACGATCAATACTGGAGGCTTCAGTGCTAGTCTTAACTCCAATATTTACGTGCTGCTACAACAAGGCCACCAGCAGTTGGGAGAGAAGAATCCAAAAAGCTTGTTAAGCGCATAGTCGACTTGATTATCTTTGGGGTGGTGGTCTCTTCAGGCTGTACTGCTGCAGCACAATATGGCCTGCATCTCAGTGTAACCCACAAACCATTCTGTGCTGCTACAGTATCACCAGAACTGGTCTCATCTTCTTGCCTTCAAGTCATGCCACACATTTTCTGTCATTCTGTAGGTTGCTCCTCTGGCACGTGTGCATGCACACACGCACAGATGCTCTTTTTATGATCCAATATCGATCTACCCTAAAAGTGAGAACCACTAGCGTGTCTTCTGCTGCTAGACGTCTTCTTAGGAAGGCACAGACTGCGTCTGAAACACAAAAACGGAAATAGAATATTATTCTGACACTCACAATTCGTATAAATTAAAAAGTCATTGTCTAACTGTGGATTAATTATGTACAGGCATCATCATGGACAATGTACAAAAATAGTAATGCACTAAAATAGCAATTTGGGTGCAAATGAGGCTAACACTGTTATTCAATGTGCAATCACTATGCTAGACTACAAGAGGTAGGGAAGGTGGCGGTAGAATGGGGGAAGATTGTGAGGGCGATATACAGTGCTCTTTATCAAAGCTAACCATGGCTTTGCTTGCTCTGGAACCTTGCCAGGTAAACTGAACAAAAATTACTCGGCTGTATAAGTCGACCTTCATTTCAACCAACTACAACCACACAATACACACTTCCTCAAATTCTCAAACACAAGTAAGTTGTGCTCAATGGTGAGTTGAAAGCCTTTCTGGGTAGGGTAGATTTAATAGAAATGTAGACTGTAGTGGGCCATTTAAGTTACTGTACATAATCTTTTTTTTTTTTAAACCCTGTCCGTCTTTGTCAAGTCAGTTGAGCCTAAATTGCTTTACATGATCTTAATTGGTACCTTCTTTGCCATCGTGCATATATACTGTATCTAATGCTTAATGTAAAACCTCAGGAAATCAGTCAAAACTATTTTGTTATACTGTATCCGTTACTCAGGTCTAGATATTGTGGCAAATAGATGTCGGAAACCACCAGTGACCATTAACCCTTTGCGTTTTATGCATTACTAGTGCTGTTCTATTTTCTTTAGCAAACCAAAATGCCAATTCTGTTCAGGTATTATGCATTTATTCACTATATTTATGTGGAAATACTGTACTCAAAACTGGAGGTTTTAAAATATTTATGAAATCTTTATTGGCACATATACTGTATGTATCACACAAACACCTTTAAAAAAAGGTTTGCCCCTCTCAGAAGGGGGAACACAGATCAATTTCAGGCTTCAAATTACTATGCCTTTGGTCTGCACATTTGTTAACAGCCACTATTGTCTCCCTAGGCCAAAATTTTACTTTAAAGAGTTGGTCCTTCTCCTTCAAGTCGCACAGGTGATTTAGAAAATATAAAAAAGGTGCAATCTAATCTATGATAAATCCAAGTTACTTATGGTTGGTGAAGCAGTTTGAGGATTTAGTTTAATCTTTATGCTCATGTTCATAATAGTTATAGCCTGCAATGTGTTCAAGTATGATGTAGTCTACATAAGATTGAAAAGTAGTAATTAAATAGGAAGAAGCATGATTGTCTTCTATAGTGGTGTTACCACTAGAGGTCTCAATCGGCTTGAAACTTTGACCCAGTACAAATTGGTGCTTAGCTCAGATTTAAGACTGATTGCAATTATGTAATATTTTGCTCACTTCCCAAAAACACCAATACCCAGGAACAGTCACATATTTTGCTCCAATGCATTTGATAATAGGAGGATCAATGTTGCATGTTTAGAAGATACAGTAAGTCACTTCAATTCATGAATTGTGAACATGTTTTAGGCATCATAAATAAAATTGTGCTGATCCGTTGGATGATGCTTCACTGCAGCCAACTACTGTATCGTTACAGTTGTACAAGTGTGGTTAGTTCAAAGTTTCTTAGTTTTATCCACCCAAAATAAATAAAATTGAAAAGACCCTGTTGCATGATAACCGTAGCGAAATTAGGAGTGCGAGAGGTTTCTATATTAGCTTTTTTGGGGTTTGGCCATTGACTGTTGCAAGAAGGTGATTGGCTGCAATCTGCCATCGCTCCAGGACCTGTACACCTCCAGGACTCTGAGGCATGCAGGAAAGATTGTTGCTGATCCCTCCCACCCCGGTCACAAACTCTTGAGACACTCTCCTCTGGAAGGAGGCTGAGGTCCATCAGGACCAAAACCTCACGCCACAAGAAGTTTTTTTCCCATCCGCTACTAGCCTTATCAACAAGGCCCGGAACCCACCCTGACACTCCACCTCGTTTTAAAGGAATATTTATTCCAAAACTATAAATAGTGCATCAATTACTCACCCCTCATCACCTGTATTGCTGGAAGACATTTTTTATTACATCCATTCCTTTACCGAGAATCTAACTAACGATGGAAGTGATAAGGAAAGCCTCCCAGCCCCCTATCTTTGAGCCGCTAATAACTCCTCTCTCTGCATCAGAAACATTTTACATCTACCATTTTAACATTTGGGTTAAGTATTCCTTTAAGGGAAAAGTTATACAGAGGTTAGTGAGGAGCAGTGGGTGCCATGATCCACTTTCTTAATAGACCTGGCCTTGTTCATCAAGACATTTGAACACTAGTAAATGAGCACAAAGGGTAAACATGTCACCAAAACTTGTATACACGCCATATTTGCATGAGGTTACTGGGTGGTGAGGTTATACGAGCATGTCACACATTACACATGTGTTTAAATACTGGGAGGAAAAGCACACCATTCACTCTTGGAATCTAATAATCACCTAAAAATAAAAAATAAAAAAAGGGAATAATTCAAAAAGGGTAATTTGGAAAACGACTCCAATTCAGCACAAAAGCATGAGGACAAAATATTCATCCCAAAAAAAAAAATCAATTACAGCTACACACATCTATCTAAATCAGCAGAAAATCAGTATGACGTACAGTACACACACAAAAAACGGCTTCTGGTCAAACCTCCTCAGTATATTTACAATGTCATCTCTCAAAAATTGTGGCAATACTTAACCTGCCAATGTTATCTGGCTTGGACTTTCCCTAGGCTTGCCACAAATTGTAGTTGAGAATTGTATCAAATAGTAAAGATCTGAAAGATCTAAAAATAAAATAGGTATAGGCCTGCATATATTTTTCTTACCATTTATAAAGAAACCGTGGAATTTATTATATGTAAAAAAATAAAAAATAAAAAAAACAGAACAAACAAAAAACATCTAGGATACAATTTTGCATAAATGTTTCTCCATCTGCAAACACTGAGTAGTCTAGATGCATGTGTATTTTCAATAATTGATTTTATCACTGCCAGTCTAAAAACTAAATGTTCTTATTGAATTACCAGTTTATTTGACCTGATCACCTTAGTCCAGTATGAGTTCACATCTCAGTAATTTATATATATTTATGTAAGTTCATATATTTTTTGTTTGATGTTAAAGTCTTGGATGCCTCATTCTAAAAAGGCATTCATTACACTAATTCATTAAATATATACATTTTATATAAATAAATATATAAATAAAAGTGCATAATTTCTGCCTTCATGTCAAATTATGTAAAAAAAAAATATGCTTAAATGTAAATTATATCAGTAAGTAGTACTTCCCTATCAAGGTCAAACAAAGCAAAATATGGCAGCATGTCCAATTTGCTCCCAGTATTTAGGGCCCAAATCCCTCTTGTTAAGAACCAGGCAAAAAATAGAAATAATACAAGTTACAATTGCATACCACAGTAAATGTAGCCAACTAATTTCACCATAGAATTAACTAGAGGGTTAAACGCGCATTCCAAAGTGCATGCGAGTGCATATACAAATAAACATTAAACATGTGACTTGCATTCATGACCAGAAAATCTTCTTATCTGCATATGCTATTTTGGCTAATTTGTTCATAGACATAGAAAAGGACATTGATTAATTTATTAACTGTAGATTTCACATGAGGAGAATAATGACTAACATTCTCATTTACTGCAAGTAAGAACTAAAGTAAAGAAGGCATTTCACACTCACGTTAACTTCAATCTCTGATCAACTTTGTGGTAAATTATGGAACTTCTTTTCTGGCATTAAACAGGTGAGTTGGTTCTTATGCAATGCACTGATTAACAAGTTCAGGTGGAACTACTCATACTAAATATGGTTCTCTCCTTGTTTCTCTCTCTCTCTCTCTCTGAAGGAAGCATGTCCAGACATGTCTTGCCTGCTCAGCCTTTTAACCCATTCCTACTACATTTGCACCTCAAACAATTGCGTCAAAGAGTTCCCTGACCCTAAGGGCAAAGGTCAAGTAACCCCCTCGATCCCTGTCAGGAGCCGAGGGCATGGACATGACAACCGACTGCCTCCCCAGATCAAGTGGCATGGCCAGCCTCCGCTGATCTACTCTGTTACACCATCTTTATAATAGAAGCAACAATTATCGGTAAAACAGGATATCTACAATGGCCAATTCCAAGATGGGGTACATGGCTTGAGTGGTTAATAAGACTTGTCACATCATTTAAATGTGATGTGGTTTTTAAAGCTCTTTATATATACCATTGACATAAATCTGCATTTGACAGAGCATGATACAAAGTTGTGGCCTGAAAAAGCGAACATGCAGTTTACAGATTAATTTCAGAATGAATTCAGCATAAACGAGTCACATTTTCAATAAAATACCAAAGTAGTTCCTGTATACATTACAGCCTCTAATTGTAATTTGTTATATTCATTTACTTTCTAAAAATCATACACAGTGCAGGGCACTACACACCATAGAGCAAGTTTGCCAAAATCAGTCAATTATTTTGCCATCACGGCGCATTTTGCCATTCACTTCCATTAGTCCCCTAATTTTAATCTCAAACACATACTATGCGTTTGAGATTTAAATTGGGGACTTTGTTTCAAATGTCATAATTTTAAGTATGATACTTAAAAATAAGACGCGTTGAAACAAAAAAAAAAAGGAGGCAATGGTCATTCTTTTAAACATTAGTGTTTTGTTTCCATTATATGAATTTCTAATATGCGAAAGTAGATCCAGTCGAGCCAGTGTATACATCCACTAATATGAAACAATCCTAATACAATTTAAATAGAGCACTCCAACGTTTAAAAAAAAAATACGACCACGGACTTGTTTTTTGCTACAGATTTCAGTTACAAGTATGTTTTAGAGACTCCCATTTAGAAACAATGGAAGAGAATGGACTGAAATTTAAGATATCGTTGTGCGTCAACATTTGGACTTTTATTGAGGTAAGAAAAAATATACAGTCAGATTTCCACAAAACTTCTATAACCAAGTAATTTGTAAAATCTACTTACTAATTGTTATTTAATTTAATTTTAATTGTTTGTTTAACATTGCTACTAGAGTCGAGTGTATAACACGTCATATGCACCAAACAATTTGCCAAATCTGCCCATTTAGAGGCTTGTTGGGGTCTGCTACATGTTACTACAATTCATCTATGAAAAGATAACACAAAAAGATTCCTCCAAAAGCAAAAGCAGACTTGAGACAATGATGTTTGTATTGTCTCGCGACTGCCTTCTAGCAGTTCTACAAATTACATAGTGCATGTTTAAAAACAGGAAATGTACTATAATGCTTGAATATGGGTATACACACTTCAAAATGCAGGCAGGGGTGTGTCTTATTGTAATTGTTCATTGTAATTTACACCAGGCATGTTATCTAAAAATAGGGACTATTCTGTGCCATAGAAACAACAGTGTTGCAACGGTAGGTGTTAATCCTGCAAAAATCTGTCCCATTCCAACAGCCAGCACATGTCCAGCATAGCAGAGCCAGAGTCAACGGGATTCCCTGGACACACTACAGCTGCCCCTCTGAATAAAAATTACAAATAAATTTACTCACACACACACAAAATTATACAGCAATACAAACCTGAGATCAAACATGGAATAAATAAGCCTATTTTGAAGGACTGCACGGATAGAGATGTGTGAGTGACCTCTGAGTCATCATGCTCTCCACAGGTTTACACCACCCTCTCAGCATAGTGCGCAATATCTCATTTACTGTCAGGTGTGAGAGTGACAGTAGCAGTCTTCTCACATTTCAGCCACACAATATCTAAAAGCAATGAGAAATATTATTGAAATAAATTAATAAAAAATAAACTATCTAAAAGCACATATTTGTTGCAATGAAATAAATTAGTTAAAAAAAAAATGTATATACATTTTTATATATACCTATACATTTTGTTCAGGTCCTCCCATGAGCCCTCAATATAAACCTGTTCAAAAGGATGGAAGCTTAAAGCTCTGCACAAACAAGTACATTTCTAGTCAACACACAAATACTTAAAACTCACATAAGGCCACACAATGCTGACCATAAAAAGCCCTCATTACACAAGCACCTCCTAAAAAAAAAGGTGGGAGAAAAATACAACTCAATGTCTACCAACAGCATGAAAACCAGTCAAACTTTCAAGGCTGACATAGCCAATATGTTATGCTTACTACATTGGAGCTTCTATATCAAGCTTCATTCTACAGCCACGAGGGACAGAGCAGCCATAAATAGGATGCAGACAAAGCAGAATTCTGTGATGCAACTTCAAAACTGTGACCAAAACTAGTGGTGGGCGATAGGGCCACAACCTTCCATCACAGTACATGCAATTTTCCCATCACATGTGTATAGTCACTCTTCCCAGAAAATCAATTAAGAAATTGTTTGAGATATAGATAGATAGATATATACACAGACACACACACAAAATATATATATATATATATATATATATCCATATAAAATAACCTTCTGATAAGGCCTACATTTGAGCTCATTTAGAAAATTAAGTACCCATACTACTGAATATGCATGCAAAGTTGCCCAAATGTACCATTGTAGAAACTGTATAGCAATATAGTTAGACAAATTCATATTGCCACACAGCAGATGTAGTCACATCGCCCCAACACTAACCCAAGCACTTGATTTGCACTTGACCCAGAGCCGAAAAACAATTCCTCAAACTTCACCTGAAAATGCTTTGAAAGCCACCACTGGTCGATGCAGTTTTAATGCTAATGACTCACCACAAAGAGACTTGAGAATCAACAGAGTATGGGTAAGATTAGGATCCAAGCTGTTGTGTGTCTGCATGTTCGCACAGAAATAAGGAGAGGAAATGGTAGCTGTGTAGAGTTGAGTGACACACCCGTATACTAGTGCAACCATAACACAAACAGATACAGACTAGCCTCAAAACGCACTTGTGACATTTTTATGCATGCAGACTTTTAGGCTTAGATTTATACTTGCACTCCTTTTCATATACAAGTCAAACAACAGGGGGTGATTGAACAGTTCAGTGTATCTAAAACCTCTTGAGAACATTGTCACACCCTATTGACTGACTCCATATAAGATATAATATAAAGTGTTACACCTCTTAAATCATCACACACACACATTCTGTGGTAAGAACTGTCTCCGGGCACTAGTAGTGATAATTACACATCATAGTAACTATTAGGGGTATTACTTACAAGAAATCCAAGATTATCGTAGCCAAAATGTATTTGCAATTTTACTAACTAATGAAGAGTCTATTTAATTTGGTCCCAATACAAGAAGAGATGCATGGGCTTCTAGTCTCACTGCTAGGGTAGAGATGGCAAGATTATCAAGTAAAATAAAAAAAATAAAAAATTATAATATTTGTAGTGCATTATAAATTATTCGGGATTTCTACACAATATAAATACATTGTGTAGCATTATCCATTTCCCTATGGATGAAAAGGTACCGTTGCTGCAGTCCAAGTCAGTGGTGGACACACTCGTGCCATGTGAGAATTGAGTTACTTGCTTCACTTGCTCTTACAGGTTATTACCCAAAACGTTATTATCTAAGATGTAATTAGCAACCAGACTTCAATTTAGTCTCTGTAATACTTTACATACCATTAGTGGACAAGATGTTTTCTATATCTGTTATCAGTACTGCCACCAGACTCACAATTAAAGCTTTCTGATTACACTTTTACCAGCAGTTTAATTTTTTGAAAAAAATAAATATACTTGTTAAATTTAATATATTATCAAGTCCAGGATATAATTTTATGCAGCAAAAATGTTTTGTTTTAATGTAGTGACCTAGGCGATCTTATACCAGTAATATTAAAATTAACTATTTTGACATTAGTCCCATTGAGGTACAAGTGTATTTTCTATGCACAAACTCCACAACAGGACATACTATGACCTATGCAAAAAGCGAAGCCAATGCAAAACATAAGCTTGTAGATAGTATGCATGCACCCATTATGTTATCAACATAGAACCGATAATATCTTAAAACCCAAACAGAAAAAGTGAGATCACATCACACATACAAGATTTACCATCCCTAAATGGCTTCTTCTTTTTTTTATACCAACATCTATAAAACCATATTAAAACTGTCATATCAAGCACTTAAGAACTGAAATGAGGGCCAACTGTTGGAAAATAACCAACCAAACCTGTGAAAACCTGTTCCCATCACGGCGCATTTTGAATACTACAAAGTTTGTGCTGAGTAGTGCAGAAAGGAGTGAACGGGTGGGGGTTCTGTACAGCCTGGCTACCACACGTGTGAGAGCATGTACAAGAGGAGAGGCACAGCTTCACCAGGAAATAGGGGTGGGAGCCCATTTTGCTGGAGGGGTCTTGGAATACAAAATGATGAGTCACAGAATGTCATATTACCATTCTATAATGGCTCAAACACTGCTATTGTGAGTAGTGAAGTGGCAAATATCAAGACAGAGGGGAGACCTAGGCCTCTGGAATTTCCGCAGTAATATAGGAGCTAATAAGCCTCTCAGAGATTACAAGGACACAAATTAGTTATTCTACATTCATAATAATTTAGTTCTTACTTTCATATAATTTTAATATTGAAAATTTAGCTTAAAAATGTTTTACTTTAAAGAATGTGTAAAATATGACAGCATCTTATATGGGTGTAAAAACAAACATTTGCATTCTCCCTTCCAGACAAAATTGTTACCCCACCCCCCAAAAAAGTGTAGTAGTTCCCTCAAAAATAAAAATTCACAAGCCAATTAAATCACATGCATAGATAGCGCTGATCTGAACTAGAGCTGAGATTTTTCCCCTCACAATTTCCATGATTTTATTACTAATATAAAGTAGCTGCCTAGAAATGTTATGTTTAATTTGTTGCCAAATTTCTAACACCAATTTGACTCGTTTGTGATTTGTCACTGCTGACAAATGATAGAATTAAAATGATTCCACACATTACATTGGTAACATAAGCAAAGCCAGCATTGATTATTTTAGTGCCAAATTAGACACCAGGCATATTTACTAGTAGGGTGTGTAGTCCGGTGTCTAATGAATGATTAAAAAAAAAAAAAGAGGGAAAGTTCTCCTTGCTAAAAAAACAACATTTTCACAATCTATTATATCTACCAGTGTGAAAATCGCCTGTCAAATAGGTTAAGGTGATCAAAATATCTAGCAGTTAGTTTCATTTTGAATATACAGTTATAAAACACTACATTTATGTTTTCATTGATATGTCATGCAGCCAACACACTGCAGCGCTATCTAATAATGTAACGTTAGGGATTGATCTACATGGTCAAGTCAAATGTATCATGAAAACATGGCTTTGACATTGCCTTCCATGTTATACTTCTGTCTGCTAATACAACCTCTGGTATACAAATGCATTATGCATCAAAAGTATAGACTGCCAGAGCAAAATTGCAAATGTCACATGATTGCCACATGATAAACTTCAAAAGGTCAGAGGTTATTTCACATTGTGAGCACTGGACAATTCAAAAACCATATCAGGGTTAGAACTAGTCCCCCTCTTTTCCACCTCCTTGATTTCTCTCACATAATGCCAATTTGAAACCAGTCCGTATTAATTATGACTGTATATTACTAAGTGGGTTTCAATACACTATTCATTACAGTCATGATGTTTTGCAAGTATGACTATCGTAACAGTCTTTTGTAATGTCATTTCCACAGCTAAAAAAAAAAGTAGTTTTGTTGGTTCAATGCCTACTCTGACTTTCTAGTCTCTTTTGTGATTACCGAAAAGAACAATGGGTAACCTACGCAAAGTGTTAGGACAAGGATGCTTGAATGACAACACTATAATTGCAATCAGGACACATGCTGGTCAGATGATATAGCTCCAGTTATGGTAGAGATAAAAAACAATTGTGCCAGTTACACAATGCATGGGGCAGAATGCACGGCCAGATATTGGCACTAGTAGTGTCGTCTCTAACAGGTAAGGTAAACTAAACAAACATGATTTCAACCGCAAAAGGACGTGCAAAAACTGACTGACAGTCGTCAGTTATCCATTACTGTAATTTACGCAATGTAACGTTAACTAAATGTTCGTGATTCACGACAGTAAACACAACATGTCAAACCTGTATCTACATATTAGGAAGTAGAAGGGGCGGGTTTAGGCACTCAATCAGAGCACCCTTTTCTATTTGGGTGAATTTGTCTAAAACGCCAAGTACAAGATCAATGTTTAACACGATAAATTAAACTTATCCATATACCAGTTTTAAGCTCTTAACAAAATAATAAACACGACGCGTTGTTTCATACATGTCGACTTTACCGGTATTTCTTTTTTTGTAGTCATGGAAATATAACTAATCGAAAAAATGCAGTTACAATCGAATGCCAAACGGCGAACCAGGTTCCCCTTTGTTATAAATAGGTCCTGTTTGAATCATGAATCAAACTGCCGTTACAGCGAACATAAGCTTAACCAAACAATGTGTGTACCCCTTGATTTCGTTCTCAAGCATGGTATAAGACGAGTACGGTACAGATACTGTGGTGGGATATCGTTAAGTTTAATTACTGTATTGAACTACACGTCACTGTAATAAAGTTGCAACGCGCGCTTAAGCGTCACATTCACTACCAAATCTGACTGATCAGCAGATTGAGAAATGACGCAAGTAACGTTAGGTCTATACTAACGTTAGCTCTCCATTTCTCATTTATAACCAAAATGGTACGACATACACGATATTTACGTTAATGTGATATCCATATACTAATTTAAACTTGCACGGGCAGTAATGAACGTAACGAGGGAAACACAACACTTGCATTTTATTGTTAAATCAAGAATAACCGCATTAACGTTACCATTGAGTGAGAAGTCGATGAACTGCCAAACTTACCGTTTTTTGTCAGTAAGGCTCCGGAGACGGCCAGTAGAACATAAAGTACTGCATAGCCCATCCATATAATTTTCCACACGAAAAAACGTAACATGAACTATAAAGTCGGTCCAGTCTGTAGGTTTTGATTTTTTCCCTCCCAAGCTGCTATAGGTGCAGTTGTTGACAATGCCAGGCAGACACGATCTGTTCCAACTGAGCCTGTTTCCAGCTTGGCTGCTTTTGCACCTCCCGCTCAAAACTAGGCTTCCATACGAAAAACAAAATTTCCAAAATAGTCCAACTAGCCGAATAATCCCCACCTATGTGTGCAACCCAGAAGCAAACAAATATATTCGTATATTTTCTCTCTATGCACTCTAAATGTCCGCAGAAATGCAACGCTTTATAAGCTAAACACGAATTCTTTTTCTGAGGCTACAAACACGGCAAAGTCAAAAATCCATTTATCGTGTTAGCAGCTAGCTAGCGAGCTACTAGTACTACAAGCTGGCCAACTGGCTAACGTCTCCTCTCTGCAGTCGGTCTATCTTCTTTCCCATGTATTCTTCACTCAGTCCGTTGATGTTGTGGTAAAAACCGGTCGCTAATTATTGTTACAACTATCTACAATTTATATTTACAATAAAACGATAATACCTATTTAAAAATAATTACATAATTACATCTTCTGCGCTCGCTTTCCCCTTTATCGACAACCTTCTCTTCGCTGCATCCTCTCCCCGTAGCTGCTGAAGCAATTGCAGCTCACTCGAAAATGGCGCCGAAAGATACACTCCTCATTCAAATTCGTTAGAGCCACCCATTCTCCCCATTGGGTATATCTGGAGCGAGCTCTGTGTAGCCGATTGGAGGAGAAAAATGCACTCCAATGATCTTGCAGCCCACGCAGCGTTCAACAGAGAGAGACATTAACTCTATGACTCCCGCCGAAACTACAGTATAAACGTAGGCAAATTTCTTCTAAAATTAAGAATATTTCAAACAAAGCAAATTATTTACAAACATAGTTACATGGCAGTGAGCACCAATGCCATGTTTTTTCATCATAAACAGCATGTCCCGCTGCTTCTTTCACAGCAGTGGATGGCATTATTTATATCTTTAAATATATATCTTTAACTTTTTCAGGTGTCACTCTCGTTTATGATTCAGTTTATTAGGAAGGGATGGTCACGTGCTCCAAATCCACCGCCCCTGACTGCAAGTATTGGCATATTAGACGACTTAAAATTAACCTAATTTATCACTTTTAAATTTACCTGAAATAATACTTTTTGAAATACTCAAATACAAAATGCTATATACTGTCCACCAAAGTGGGAATCTTTTAGATTGTGTGCACACATTTATGCATGGACTACAGCTATATAAGACACATCTTTATAACGACCTTAAGGACTTTATAAAGGATTTAATTTCGGTGTATACAAATTTACATGTACATTTCTGAACTACACATTTATAAATGTTTTGAAAGCCTATTATGCTTCTTACACACACTATATAAAATGTATGTATTGTAATAGGGACATCATTCATAAAGAACCCCCTTGTATACTCTGAATGCAATTAAAGTGTGACTTAAAACACACCCATGCTTTTATATGAATTCAATGAAAGCATATGTGAGAGTGTATGAGGAGGCTACACAGGTAGCCTCAAATATATCAACATTATATCTGTGTTAGAGGATGGATATTTAAGGAGTATACATGTGTAAAAGTATAGGTTGAGGGCATACATAAAATATGTAAACAACCCAAGCTTTTAGGTCTGTCTCAGTGCTACCAAGCCTCATTCCATGGGACTGATCAGTATTTGCAGGTGGTTTTCAAAACCTCACTTTCTTACTTATTTTTCACAGCTCATATGCAGAGGTCATTCTCTAATCTTAAATTGCTGCCATAACATCACATTGTAGACTCCAGGTTTTAATTCCTATATTTTTTTCTACTTTGTTTGTCACCTGAACAAACCTGAAACCTTAACATATATAACCAAACCTCATTTAAATGACAGAAGCAGCACTTCTCAAACCAATAGTACCATGTTGGTGCACACACCATAGATGAAAAGGCCATAACACGAATGGGTTGGGCTAAACAGCTCTGCCACAATAACCTCCCTGTTATCACATTTAACATAGTGTACCTGAGGCAAGATAAACAGAGACAGCCATTTCATCCCTATGCACACATAATAATAATACGTTACATTCAAACCTGTTGTAGCAGTAAAATGCTCCACCACAGAATTTCGGATCAGATGCAAATCCAAAAGTATACCTTGGCCACAGAACCAAAATCTATTATTAAATTTTTAAAGTTTTGCTTTGTTGGGGTTTGGCAGTCCCTTCTCCACATCAGTAATTAAGTGAATTATTGTTTTTGAGTAGCATTCAGTATAAAACCATTTTGCTAATTTTACTCAAACGTACACACCTAATGTAAATTATTGTGGTGTTTAAACTATAAACGGTCTGTAAGAGCAGTCTTGGAGTATCTACTTGTAGAAGTAAAATGCGTGGCTTTTTTTTAAACGCATGGAGTAAAAACATTGACTGTGACAGAAAAGACGCCCATTGTGTATGCCTTCTGGCGTAGTGTGGACAATGGGGCGTAGAGGAAAAAAACACACTTGTTTACAGATAAACTGGTTTGGACAGGAAGCCAGTAAGGAGGAGCTCAGTGTTGTTAAACAGGCATGTGGAGAGGCAGAAATGAGCCAGCAAAAACACCATCATGGCCACAGGGAATACCATGATGCAGCGTAGGAAGATATCACACACAAACCCACACATACTCGGATACGCACATGCGTTTCAGAAATGCAACTCTATGCGCTGTTGAAAATACATAGTTTTTCTAAAGTAGAAAGTGCAGTCATTCAGAAACCACTGTAGCCAATATTCCTAGATGACTGGAAGAAAAATTAAAAAGTGGTTTGATTCCTGGTGCAAATTACTAAGATAAAAAGACCCTCGTGGGTCTCTATTAGAAAACGGCTCACAGTAGCCGAACTCAGCTCTGCCTGAATACTATACAGTTCATCCTGCATTGTGTCACCGTCACATGAGCACACACTGCCTTCTATTAAGAAGGAGATCCTGATGACTCACGAAAACACAAGTCACATGTCACTACACAAATGAACCATGCTACTCACAAAGCGCTGTTACCCACAGCTTTCCTTTTTTTTGTAAGTCCAAACAAGATGGCATCATAATGCATCTCTTCATTAGGAGCGCCAGGACAGAGAGGGGCTCTCCCTTGTCCTTTTCTAGGCGAAAAGAACAAGAAGCCACAGTGTCACATATCATAGTGTTTGGCGAGGGTAGGGATCAACCTTGCTGCAAAGTTGCCATGCTGGGGCCGATTTAGCCCGATGTAATTTGATTTCATGTGAGATGAGTTGCGTGCATGGCTGGCTGTTACACTCAGCTGCTTCTCATTCAAGGAGGAGTTTTATGAGATTTTTTTCTCTCCCTTCTCTCATGTGATTCAAACGATGGCCCTTCACACCACCACTAGACACAGGACCACATCACATCAGAGGGTATTTGCAGTAGAGTAAATCATAGCAACCGTCAAAAACCACAAAAACAAGTTCCTCCATTTCATCCTTCCTTATAACACTATTGATTTAAAAAAGTAAATAATCTCCAAAAGAAAAACAAAAAAAGCAAAGAGATACTGAGTTAAGATACTCGTTTGCTCTAAATTATGAATTTAAATCAAATATCTTAAATCCTAAACACAATAAACATATATAACAGCCTTTCTTATACTCTGGCCCGATCTCTTCTTTCTAATAAGGAAACCTTGTGAGTAATGACCTGATCGCTTCATCTATTTAGCGCAACTGGGAAAAATATCCTTCAATAACTTCATTACTCTCTGTAAGTTGGTAATTAGATCTCATAGCTGTTTGGTATACACTACAGGAAAAGAAAAAAAAACACCCTCAAACTGAGGAGCGCAAACGTGAGAGAGTACATAGTCCTACCGCATTAACATGACCCGTTCCCTCAGCTTAGCCAACACAATGAGCCCTACTGAGAACTCTATACTAGAGAGACTCTCCATTGATGTCTCCTTAGCTCCCCTCCCCCGCCCCCGAGAAGACATCTGTAGCAGCTGCCCCCTTGTGCTCCTGTCAGCGGGCCCATGTGTTTGTGTGTGTGTGCATGCGTGCATGCGTGTGTGTGTGTGTGTGTGAGCGCGGCCATGTGTGAGCGTGTGCTTGTGTGAAAGAAGGGGTGAGGGGGTTAGAGTAGGGCGTGTTATCACACCTCCCCCCTTTGGAGTGGGCCAGCCCGCACACTTGTGGGACATCACATTCATCAATGGCTAATAGTCGCTAGCAGGTCACCCTGAAAACACGACACCGACCTCTGACCCCTTTTTAACATAAAGAGCCCCTGGGTCTTATAAAACACACCAACACACGCATGCACATGCACACACACCCACTGATTTTCTCTCCTTTTTAAAAAAATCAATAGTTCACTGGTGACAAACTTTGCCTTGGTCCGCTGAATTAAAGAGAAGAAACTTTTATTAACAAGCTAAAGTTTTACAGCACCATAGTCACTTTGTTTTTCTCCTACGGCACAAGAAGCACCATCTCTTGTGTGTGTGTGTGGTTTACTGCTCACTTCAATTGCATTCACTATTTTCATCAGTATCAAGGACAAGACAAGGGACGAGCTTGTGAACTGTACATAAAGTCACTGGCAAAACCATGCGAAAGCTTGACAAAACTGCATTGTCGTCAATAGTAACAGCTTAATATCTCCTTGTATAGGACATTTAAAAACTTTTTTAAAACGGTTTTTGTACTGTGTCATCAAACTATACATCCTGCTTTAGTCTGCTTTAGTACTGTGACATATTCCAATGTGAGCTCATACCAATATAGAAAGCCCTGGAGTAAAATATCGTGGAATAAAAAAAATAATCTGTTACAAATATAAAATACTTCTATTTAAGTTGTAGATGATAAATAGCTCAATAACACCTGACCTGCATGTCCACATTGTTATAACACATAGGATACAACCTAATAGGGGCATTTGGCTATACCATACGCTTACTGAAACGGTAATCAGACTCAGCAATTGAATAAAACCCCGCAAGCTTAGAAAACTAGTCTATTCATTGTTTTATGTCAGAACTACAAAACAAGAACTACTGCGGAAGTCCCTCCCTTCATGGACTACAGTTGTACTTCGATGATGTAACCACTTTCCAAATATAGCGTGTTGCTGATGGTTAAGCGGCTTTACCTCTGGCTGATGCCGCTGTCAGTTAGGCGACGTCACGGGAATCGTGTTATTATTGTAAACAGCCCGCCTGCTTTCCACCGACGCTCCTCACCGAGCCAACTACGCTATCCAGTCCTTTGTTCATACAGTAAAAAAAAACGACTCGACAAAGCGGTGTTATCGTCCGCCTATGTCGCGGATTAAACCACATATAAAGTTTAATAAGTGACAAACACTGTCATAACCATGCCTATTTATCAAATTGACTGCACGGGTCTGTTGGTGCTGTTTATGATAACCGGGATCTTCAGGCAACCGGCGCTTTCTCAAGGTTTCTGCACGTAGCCTATAGGCAATAGAGGGCTAACATACAATGATATTAAAGGCAAGCTATTATGTCATGCATTTGGGCAGCTAATTTACGTGCTGTTGGTTCACATTCGCCTTACAAACGATATCGTGTCCACGAGATCAAGGCTTTACGGCGACAGATAGGTTGTCACTACAGTTGAAGCCTCATAACCAATGGCAATCAAATGATACCATGCAAATAGACATATAAACTTATACATCCGTGTTTAACGGCATACAATTTGACGTTACCCCTTGTGTTTATGGCATAACTTCTTGTCAATTCGAGAGCATAACCTTGATGGGACGTTATAGCCTTGGCTACTATCTTACTACTTCGAGCTCAACGACGTAAAAAACAACCTGAGCAAAATTATTTTGGAAGTCATTAACAGTTTTTTAAAATAGCTACACAACTCGAGAGTTAGATAGAAAGTATTCTACTGAATGGTAAACCACACTTACAGACAACCGGAGTGCGTTTCGTATATAGAGATCGCCCCCATCCATTTCAGCACCGGCCAACACTGGTCACATTTTCAGCTCGATAATTCCATCTTCCCAACTTGACAACAACGATCCATTCTCGGACTAAGTGCAGTTTCAGCAAGCTTCAAGGAAGTTGTTCTTTTGTTCCAGCATTTTTCGGTTGCGTCAATGTTGCGAAAAGGGGGAGGCGGAGCGGTGGCTATAGGGAGCGAGCGAGAGAGAAAAAACAACATCGAGCGCACCATACCCTACTTCGCACGCCTAGCCGTGAACGCATAGAAAACCCTTCTTCTAAATCCCCGACAAAGTCTCACCAGATCAGGTCACGTGTCTCGAACGGTCTGCACCTATCCAAACTCCGATGGGCGCAACATACTGCATGCTACCAACCCCTATCTCCAAGTTGCCAACGCTTCCGTTGGTGCGCTTTATGCGCGCACAGAGGAATGGACACCTTTACTATAAAACGCCGGTTAAGTGACCGGTGGATATCAGTAAACAGCCGAGAAGCCTTCTATATAGGCTATATTTATGTCATAGCCTGCGTTTCTTGGTTGCATGCTTCTATAATCACGTCGATCGTGGTCTCCAAAAGCGGACGCATATGCCTTCGACTCAAAAGTCTACTGGGGAATTTCTGGAGCGTGAGACAGAGAGATAGAACGGCTTACTATGCAAAAATAGGATCATGTTGGTTCATCGGATAAAAGGTGAGCTGTTTCTCCATTGCGGTTACAGTAGCGTTGCGTCAGGAACTTATAAGGCTACGGTAGGCTATATTCCAAACTATATGGGGCTAGTAGGCCTATACGTCACAGTCAGACGTCGTTCTGTCCATCCCGCGTGCATGGTGACAAGCGGTCTGGTGTAAACAACTCGGACAAGGAGTATGTGAGATTGTTTCTAATTAAAATAAAACAAACCACATAGGTCCCATGTCCTTGAAAACATGTTGACCTTAAAAAAGGGTTTCACACAATAAAATGAGCACTTGTCTTGCAAGGGAAATGTTGTGCAGTCAGCGTGGATGTGTCTTCCACATATTTCTAGTTCCGTTTGAATTGCCATTATTTATTTAGAACATTTATGTTCAAAATATAAAAGAACAATTCTGCAAATAGACGTATTGGCGCAAAATAGTGAACCAGGGTTCTCAAAACACATTAAGCGAGGACATGCAATTCCAGTTACATGAAAAATATGGATGGGATAGACTTCTCTAAAATGAACGTCGTGAGCTTTGGGGCCAATAAAATGACACCTAACCATTACAATGTTTTTCTATTGTCATAATTGAAAGTAACTAAATAAGACAAAAGCGCTCCCACAGTGTGGGTTCTAGCCATATGATATAGGACATATAAGTGAGCCCCAGCATTTTCATATTTCAGAAAACATGACTGGCTACAATTTCTTAAACATTCGTGTGATCAAACATATTAAGCTTAAGAGGGTGGCAGTGGCAGAGAAAAATATTGCTCAAGTTATGTTGAGGTGTATTTTCCAACAATTAAGAATATTTTCTATCAAGGTAAAGGAATAGAGCTCTATACCTGCTAGTAAATTCGCCCATATAGGACAATATATACATAGGTCTTTAAAGTTCGTCATCAGGACTATACAGAATTCAAGCAATTCCAGCCTGAAAATGCAGGTATTCGACTATAACTTCTTCAACAACCAGCAGGGAGACCCCCACGCAGGACCATACATGTGAAGTAGGTACGATACCACGAATTTGTGCTTCTAATTCTAATTTTGACACCCTTTGAGAAAAATTATTTGAGGATTCACACGTGAAAATATCATTGCTACGCCGAAACTAACCTTATTTTAAACGTTCCGTGGCGTTTGCATAGTTACTTTTAGGATGTAGCCTATGCTTTGGTCTAAAAGTAGGCCTATTTCAAACTGATTTTAAAATAAAAGTCACCTGTATTGCTTTGTTTAAGCAATAGAAAATAAAAATGTGTCTGTTGCTGATGCAAAGGGATCAAATCATAACTCAATTAGGTCATGGAAAAAATAAAATAGCATATATGTTACTGTTGTATCCGAATTCATCAGCAGAAGAAAAACACTAGCCTAAATTAAAATAATAGCCTATAAGCTTAGTCTTTAATAACATATAGGCTAAAGTTCAGATTGATTTAAGGCTTGATCCCAAATATCTCAAAATCATTGAAGGCTTTTCATAGATGTAACCAAGTCCCAAACTGATTATTCAACTTTCCAGAAAATGTTATAATAAAGTAATTTTATTGGAATATATTCAAACTTATTATTAGGAAATCGTAGATATGGAACACAAAGGCTATAGTGAAAATACCTGTGTAGGATCTCAGTTAGAAACCCAATAGTTAATCCCTAAATCCTATTTTGCAATCGTAATGCACCTCGCTGACATTCGTCTATATTTTATACTTTCATGGTAGGATAAAAAAGGCTTTTCCTACACTTTGAGCAAACTAAAAGAGTATGCGTCTGTCATAAAATAAAATAGAAATAGCACCAATCAATAGTCCATAATAATAATAGCATAACCGAAAAGGTGTTTCAAATGCAGTTCATCCGGACCACGGTCGTCGCGTGTTTGTTGGTGCGTGTGCGAGCGTGCCCGTGCGTGTGTCTGTGTGATGCCATAAAGATTTTTCAGTGTCATGGTAAACGTTACATTTGTGGATAAGTCACCAATGTGTGCAGAGGCATACCAGAATGCCAAGGCGCCCATATCAGAAACAGAAATCTAGCTGCACTAATAACACTATCCAAACGAATGGTCATAGGTGGACTATCGACTATCAACCAAGTTTGCAATAGGCTCTAACATAATTATGTTGTTTTCCTATAAGCCAGAAAGACCTACTGAGTGTGTAGGCTTGTGCAGGTCTGCCTGAATGTGCATGTGAGAACTTTATACAGTGTAAAGAGAGAGTGGGCTTGCAGTGTTGCTTCTGCTCCTAACTGTGGATTGGTGTCTTCAGAAGGCGTAACAGATCAGAGAGGGTTACAGGCATTAGATTAACGTTTGATTAGGCCCAAAAAACAGAGCAAGAGATAAATAGAGGTAGAGAAAAAGAGTGAGGAACTGAGTATGTCTGTGAGTTCCTGTTTTAGGTCACTGTTGAAAAATGACAGAGAAGGCTAAAAACTGAACTACTATATAGTTTTTTCTTTCCTCGCCGCAGTCTATATTTGCATGTTGCAGCAAAACATTAAAATTTATTTATTTGTCACATTTTGCTCAGTGTATCTGGTCTTTTAAGAAGTGCTATTTAAACAAAATATCATACCTTTTGCCTAACTCAATTTAAATAGAAATTTTAAATATGAAGAACAACCAAAAGGTCATATTGTGTGGGAGGAATCTATATGACTCACAACAAGAAACCCAATGTGTGTGAACAGGCATGCACATGACTCACACTGATACAAGAAAACATTGTTGTGTGTGGTGTTTGTGCATGTTTGTGCGTGGTGTTTGTGTGTGTGTTTGTGTGTGTGAGTGTGTGTTAATGAGTGAGTTAATTATAATACAATGTATTTGGTGCAGTATTCACCAATGTTCACTATGTTTTTGTTTTGTTTTGTTCAGGGGTGTTTTAGGTTGTTGTATTTTACATTTTGTTATTTGCACATTTAGGTATTTAATGTTGATGAAAATATCAAGACTGGTAAAAAACATCAGGTCAAATGTATAGTTTAGAATAATTAATTGACACAAAGACACTCATAAGGTGATTGAAACTTCTTAATTATTGCATTTTACTTTCACACTTTTAGTTATTCCTGTCACCTTAAATAAATGTTGTTCTTGCAGATTATATATGCAGTCACCGTCACTCTATCAATGATTTCCATATACACTGACTAAATTTGCATGCACACACAGAATATCATAAAACAAATTGTACGTAGGATAATCCATATACAGCCTCATCCGAATAAGACCAATGGGACATGCAGATCATCTGGATGTGAGAATGTGGCACATCCTCTGTGTACATCCTGTTGTGCCTGTGTGTGTGTGTGTGTGTGTGTGTGTAAGGGTATGTGTTGTTTCTAACTGTTTCTATAGGCCCTTGAAAGGAGACAGTGTCTGAGGTCTCTTGGTTCCCTCTAGCACCCAGGGTCCAGACCAGAACTAGGTCAACAGAGACCGCTGCATGGTTGGTGGGCTGGAACGGCGCTGCTCTCTCTCTCTCTCACACAGAAACGATTAAAGAAGGGAGGAGACCACAAATCCATGCCTACAATTCAGGGGTAATTGGAGACTGTTTGACATATTTGTCCCCCTTAAATAAACCGGTGGCCCTTTAGTTGTGAACGGAATGAGAGGATGGCGTTATCCTGTCCCTCGACCCCCTCCTGTTCTGTGGGTTCACTCACCGATTGAAAGTGAATGTCCTCCCTTTAGATACGAAGAGGGTATTATTTAAGGTAGGCCAGCTGTAGAGGGGACGTGTAGAGAACAGTTTGAGCCTATGAGAACAATAGGCAAGGGGGACCTCAGCACTCAGGTGTGTGGGAGGAGCCTGCACTCTCTGAGTTTCAAATGTTCCTCGAACGCTGGTTTCAACCACAAGGGCTAGTCCAGACACAAATTGAGGAGCGTGCCTTAAATCAAGTAGGAATCCATCACACTGAGTGAAAATACATAACCATAGGCTACGGTACATGCAGGTCAACTGCACAACTGCAAGCGCCGGTAAATTAGGCCTAATATTACCGTTATATAGATACGTGCCATAAATATACATTTATATTTGGTGTCTAATGAAAGATAATACATAATAAAACATGATGAATATTCAGGTGAACAGATGCCATTGCAGAGTTTTACAACACACACACACACACACACACACACACACACACACACACACACACACACACACACACACACACACACACACACAAACTCACATGGGCCCACACCAGATCCAAAGACAAAAGGCGTCCTATATTCACAGGGAGTCATGGTCTTGCGTCCGCAGGGACAGTAAGTGCTTCCGTGATAACTTCTTTCTTGTTTCTTCTGTGGGTACAATGGGAATCAAGCAAGTAACCAAGCAACCTGAGCCAAACATATTTTCCTACCGTTGTCTGATAGAATCTGAGTACAATGGTTAATCACTATATGTTCCCTCCCTTTGCTTTCTTTTTCGGTACAAAGGCCTAGCCTCACTTAGACAGATGCACATCAATCTACGTCTGTGGAGACCCAGAGGACACCAAGAGGCAGTGGCTTTCTCTTTCCTTTGAACTCAGTGCCCTCCTGGCCCAGTCGGTAGTTCCTATTTGCATGTGTTGTGTGCGCGTGTGCACGTGTGCGTGTGAGATAAAGAAATAGAAATAAAAACTCACGGAAGTGACTGAACATATGAGCTGTGTGTTTCCTCTGAAAGAGTTCAGCCGGCGCCGCATGACTAACATCGGGAAGAGAGTAGGAGTGTTGCTACACCAGTACTGCGGAGAAAAGGTGTAAGGCAGGAGAGCGTGGATAGTAGATGGACCGAACATAGCTTGGCCCATAATCAAGGCCAATAATATTCCTGCCTATGTAAACATATGGGATATACAGTATATGGCCCTCCATTGTTATGGATGAGTGATATTAGCGATATTAGCAAGTACACATGAATCAGAGAGAGGAAGTTTCTGGTGTTACAAGGAAGACAAAAGTGTATTTGGTCCACTTCTGAACGGCTGTGTTTTTATGGGTGAACATGATTAATATTTGTACTCTCTTACCTTTTCACCTCTAATTATGTTACGTTTGCAAACTGAATAATGTATTTATTTTATTATACTCTACAGTTCAGGTGAACAAGATTTGATAATAGAATGGGAACAATTGTGAATGGAGAGAGGCTATGCTGAAAAAGGTTCAGTAGTGGAGGCAATAAAACCGAGGAGGAATATGGAATATACAGGAATATGTGTAACCCTCATCCACTACGAGAATCACGATAGATAAAGGTGACTAATAAAATCACAAGAATAGATTTAGGCTAAAACGAAAGCAAAATGTCACCACTTCATCCCATTTATGGTTCTCCTCCCAAAACATTTATTTGCATCTATTGTGTGTGCTGACACCCGCACATCGCAACCAGCCCTCACCAATCTCAATTTATCTCTCTCCCCAGCTCTTCTTTGTCCCACTCTATAATACTGTCTATTTATATTGTTGAGTCTGTTGAGTGTGATGAGCGATAGGGAGGCTTGAGTCATCCTGTGTTATTAGGAATAACTTGCAACCCACAACACACTGTCCTAGCAGGAAGCCTTGCGGCCAGAGATAGCCCAGGATGTGTCCAGTGCCTTTGGTGTGTGTGTGTGTGTGTGTGTGTGTGTGTGTGTACGCCCCCTCTGTTCCCCCTGTCTCATGCCCAGTTGCCACTGATCCAAACAACAGTCCACCAAGGCTGAACAATTCTTCTTTTAAGTTATAGATCATCACCAAAACGGGGTCCAATGTGGACCTTCCATCTCAATGAATCTCACAAAAATCCTGTTCTGGATCACCAACAAATTATCATTTGACTCACTGACATAGAAAGAAATACACAGAGGTGAAAATACGGCCATCATTGGTGGAGGGTACGTTCATAAATAAGTACGGGACAGGTCACCAGCTATATGAGACAAAGCACCGGCATAACCACAGCCTCACACAATGAATGAAACCCATGGCTACAACAACGAATGAACACATGAGAGGTAAGTGCATGCAGTTTGTCAGCCCATACCTGAAGGGAATGTTTCAGCATCCGACAGAAACTCCACAGTCAACATCAGGGGATTCTCTCTCTCTGTCTCTCTCTCTCTCTCTGTCTTTACTTTAGAAGGATGCTGATCCATAGGTGTCTGGTTTCAGATGGCTGGAGACTAGACATGCTGTGAACACACACAGTGGAGCACAGCACAGCCAAGTGGACAACAATGGAACCACGCGGAGGCACAGGTGTCAATAGTAAGTGCCCTTTGTCTGTGCGCGTGTGAATGGGTTTGTGCGGACCTCGTTTGTCTGTGTGTGCAGGCTATATTGTGTAAGTGAGTGTGTGTGTGCCTGTATCGGTGCGATTTCTCACCAAAACCAATGAATCTCTTAAGATTATGTGTATTATATGGAGCGTGGGTGTATGAGTAAGTATTAGGTCACTACACAGATTCATTTACTCTCTCCTTGGACTGAGGCAGCACTTAAACGTGCACGCGTCCCTCGGGGGTTGTAGCACCTGCAGATGGAAATGAGGAAAGTCACAGTGAAAGGAGGAAGCGCAGCGTGCGAGAGGGACCGAACAACAAGACACAGTCGAGTGGAACACAGAGAATGGAAAGATAAATCGCACGTGTTCAGCTCTCCTCCTCATTCATTGTCTCCCTTACAAACTGTTCTTCTCTCGCCCTCTGTTTACAAGTTTCCCTCTCTGTCTCTCTCTCTCTGTCTCTCTCTCTCTCTCTTTCCCTCCCTCTTTAACTCGCTGAAGGCTGCTAACCCACTGGGTCCCTTGGCTCCCTTCCAGAGGATGATGTCATTTTGGATGACATCACCATGCAGTGTGTGGAGTGTGTGTGTGTGTGTGTGTGTGTGTGTATGTGTGTATACGTGTGTGCGCGCAAGCCCCCCCACCCCTTCCTCACGCAGCCTTCCCTCTTCGTCTCTCCACAGAGGAAAAGTGCTGTTTAACACACTCGCTAAAACCAGACCCTCAACCAAACTGCCTCGCTAGCACAACTACTCCGAGCATGGAGCATGTGACAGGCACACACACGCACACACAATAGGGGAGATGTAAAGAGATGAGTTAGGCTGGGGAGAAGAGGGCAGGAGTGTGTGTGCATGTGTCTATGTGTGTAGGGGGTGAAACCAGCGGGATGGAAGGGACTGGGAGGGGCCAGTTAGTTTAATTACACTTCATTGCTGCCACCATTACACCACAAGGCCCAGCCATACACTGTCATTAAGCTTAAAACTAGCTGGTGGAAAAGTGCCACAGACTGTCTAAACTCTGTTTAGCGCCATTGTTTGTCCTCAGCATTATATTTTTTGACTCCCATAGCCTGGAGTGAAATTCCGATAAACAAATAAGCTTGAACAAGGAAACCCATATGTTTGTTACCCCAAAACATGTTTTTGAACATTACAATGCACAAGGACATGCTAGTTCATTCTGAGAGCAGCACTTCCATGATAATACCTCAAGAGAGAAAGTAAACGAATTTAGTTCTAAAACAATATCACGCAAATGGTGAATAGTGAGGGCAGCCATATTGCCATGGACAGTTTATTACAAACATCTTCTCCCTCACCACTGCTGTACAGTGCAGTAGAGACACTCCCACACTTAAACATGCCTGGGCTTTATTGAGCACGGTTGGCACAGCTCGTAACCAATGATGTCATCTTGGCAAATGGGCCAGTAAAGGGGATCAGCAAGTTTCTGAAATGAGAAATGGAGGGATGGACACAAGGGTCGATGTTGCGTTCATTATGGTGAAAGGTGCTGAGTCTGTGTCAATCTGATATCCTATTCCTTTTTTATTTTACTATACAGTAGGACAATGGAAAGCTTTCGCGACAGTGTGCCCACGGACACTGATTTCAAATTACACGTTTGAAGTCTCAAAATATTGAATTGCGGTGGGAGGTTTCCATGTGGCGGGCCTGAGGAGTTTTGATAAGTGTTTTTTTTTAACCTGCCAGTGAAATCTGCTGCCTGACTTGGTGTGGTTGCAATTCTAAAATACTTCAATGCAGATTTTAACTGAACCAGTCAACCAATTCGGATTTTCACAAGTGTGTATTTAACATGTATGTGTGTACGTGCGTTTGTGTTTATAAAGTGTCCACAGCTTCGGTCATGCCGTTCGACCGTCTGTCCCCTGTGTAAAGGCCAGGAACCCTGTCACCTCCACCTGCTCCAGCCTCCAGAGGGGACAGTGCTAAATTTAGCCTCGCGTGGAAGCTCGCCTGTTAGCCGTGCATGAGGGAAAGACATCCTTCAGATTGTTGGAAGAAACGGGGACGCTCATCTTTGGTCTGAAGAGTTTATTCACTGTAAAAATAGACTTGAGTCTGTATGGTTTAGGCCAAATATCTCATTAAATCTAAAAATCAAGGAAATCTGCAGCTTTTAATAAATGATGTAGGCTAATTAATTAATGTTTGCCTTACTTTATGTATGTTTCTTTTTATGAAATTAGAGCGTTATAGATATGATTACTTCCTTACAGAAACAAGCTGATTTGAGTGCACCTTGTACATATGTGTCATCATATAACAAATAACGATGTACTTTCTATCTCTAGGAAAAACCTTTATATTCTTTTGTGACACTAGACGGTGTTGAGGGGGCTGAGTAAGAAGTACACTCACACTCAGAGTGACTGAACCCAGGCCAGAAACATACTCTCTCCTACGCTGCAAAATAGAGTCATGCAGTGCAAACGCTCGCACACACACAAATGGGGGGGGGGGGGGGGGG
>JAODLI010000014.1:1382157-1402930 GCA_027575585.1 Percopsis omiscomaycus | reverse complement strand
GCCTGGTGAGCCTGTGGATCCTCGCGACCTGGTTCTAAGCGCGTGGCGGTCTTGAGGTAATGGGATCCGTCAGCGGGGCTGTGCTAAGCTGTCATTTACTTCAGATTAGGAGGATAACGCGGCGACCTGACGGACTGGCTGGACAGGCTTCAAAAAGACACACACACACACACCCACGTACACACTCCCATACACACGGCCTAACCACTAATAGGAATATGTGTTACGTACGTTTTCAGATGAAAGAAAAATCCTATTTTTGTGAGAATCTTTTTTTTTGAATAAATAGATAAAGTCATACAGTGACAGTCGTGAGCCCATATCAAAGTATTTAAAAAATACTTCAACTGGAGAGTGAAATGACACAAGACAACAGTCATTATCCGACAGACCAACCATGAGACAATTAGCACTATAATTGATTAATCTGTGCATTTTAATTGTGTGCAATTACACCAAGATTTGTCATGGCTAATTGAGCAGATTTCCTATGGCCCAGAAGCGAGCATCAACACACATAACCCACCGAGACATGCCCGTAAACAAAAACACATGTACTATATGCAAAAGAGAAAAGAAATTACCTGGGCTAAGGAGTGATAGCGCCGCAGCAACCAGATGACAAACAGCATGAGAAAGCTGTGGAGAGAGGTAAGAAAACAAGTCATTTGATTTCAACTGGCCCATTCCTGATTGCTGAAGGTAAAACTATAAATTCTCATATTTTTTCATATTATAGTCAGTGACTCCGAACCATCAGCATTAGTAGCAGTAATGTTTCCCTATTGCTTATACTTAAACAGGCCATAACATTTCAGCATCCAATCTATGATTTTCTCTGAAGGTCTTTATTCTGATACTGCTTGGTAGGAGATGCTAAAGTCAACCTCTGAATAGGACTAGATATATATACAATACATGATATACAGTACCACTGAAAGGTTCTGTTACTGACTCGCTAAATGAAACAAATCTTGACAGGGGCCAAATATAGCCAAAGGCCAAAGTTAAGGCTTTGTTTTTGGCTCTGGGTGTCATCTGATAACATTAGGAGCAAGATATCAATAACCTGTTTTTTGTTTCTTCATATAAGCTAAGGTGTAACAAAATTCACAGAAAGTTCAACGAGGTTCAAGCGTTTGGCAATAAGATAGTTTGAGAGCAGATACTCACCATCCTATTAATGAAAAGGTACCTGTGGCTCGTTTAACTGTTAAAATCACCACCTATAAATAAAAGATATTAAATTACTAGGCTACAGAGTAAGACTCTAGTCAAGCCTAAAGGTGTGAGGAGATAACCTGAGAGTAGCCATAACCCTTTATTAAATCATAGGTTTAGAAATCTGTGTGCGTCCGTGCATTGATTAATGCTGGTTGTGTTCATTCATGAACCCAAGTACCATATTGTCAACAATCACTTAATAAGCACCTTCGCTAGGAACAACATCTGGCTCTAAAGTAAAACCTTCTAGGGGAAAAAAGGGCCTCCACTTAGCTTTGACCTATTTAAAATTATGTTAAAAGAATGGGAGCTGTTAAAGATGGTTTCAAAGAGTGATAGAGGAGGAAGCAAATGTTGAGGGGGGAGGAACCTGTCACTGATGACAGTTTGCATAAGACACAGCTTCTATATTTTGTTTGGCACATGTCCAACATCAAACTTTGTCTGAGATTGCATCTGACGTATAGGATAAACAAGAGGAAGAGAGGTCCCCTACAGCGCTAAACCGGTTAAGTAGGCTTCACAACGCAGGCCTCTGAGAATTGAGAGATCCAAGAGGAAGGTATGAGTTGTGCATGCACCATACTCAAGCACGTCCACACAGTAAACACCATGACATCACAGAAGAAAGGTCTGCATGCAACCCGACTGAAAGCAAAGTACAGATAGTACAAATCTATTATCTATATTTTATCGCAGAATCTTCATCTATGACAATGAAATGCTTTTCTAACATAGAGTGATTTAGATGCTTTAGTTTCCTGGTTTGAAACTTTAAACAACACAAACGCTTACAACGCTGTCATTGTGAAATGTTTACCGGCTCAAACTGGCCTTGACAGTACTAAATCCATTACTATCCATAGAGCACAAGTAGAATATTGGCTATTCTTATGGTTTGGAAAGACAGTTTAGTCACAAATACTGTCTGAATGGGTGTATATATATCAAATTGTAAATCACTTTGGATAAAAGCATCTGCTAAATGCTATAAATGTAAAGGTAAAAGTATAGGCCTACTACATCATATAGGGTCAATTGAGATTTAGACACTTAACATATGACAATATTCACAATGGAATAGTTTTTGACAGATTTCATGAAGTAGCCTAATCTACGTAGGTTAGGATGTAATTTAAGTATTTTGTTTACTAATTTTCTCTGTTATTAAAAAAAACAAAACAGACTGTTTAAGGTTCTACGGGCAAAACAAATATCTATGAGACAATTAACGTTAACGTTACACATTACAATTACACAGCCCATTACTAAGGCCTGGCTGCCGCTTACAGTTCCATTGAACGCACATGCATGTAAAAGGTGCAGCTATTCAGCATTTACTGTCAACTGCCAACACTTGACATCGTTACATCAGTTGAAACGTCCGAGCAATCAATTCATTATCTGCCAATCAATCAGGCTGGCGTCACCTAGCTCCTAACTACAAAACTAGCATCAGTAAGGAAGCTGCTCTGCCGTTACTTACACAGCGATAGTCGTGATAATCTGTGTTAAAGAATACGCAGCGTGAGTCGTTATTAGTTGATATTGGTTTAGTACTCTCCATATTAGTGCTATTTTTTTGAATGAAAGTTGCATGAATAGATTTATTATTGTGATGTACACGACTACTACTTCCTGATTCTACCGCGTGCACCGCAGGACAAAAAGTGCGATTTGCATTTCTGTCGAACACGTACCTGCTACAAATCCTGGCTGTGGCTACAACCACTCGTTCGTTCTTAGAACCTGTTTAGAACCTGTTACTTCTTTGTGTTAGAATTGAGTAAAGCAGCCAATACAGACTCAAAATGGTCTGCATTTCAATCGTGTTTATGTGGTAGGCTAAAAAAGGTGAAACCAAAGTGATCAAATTAATAATTTTGTGAGACTGTGATGTTTAAAATGTGAGACTAAAATATAGACATTTAAAATGTAGGCCTAATTCTTGCTCTGCTGACACTCGACACTGATACTCATTTGAAGTAGCCTATAGGCTACATCACTCTCCTATAGAAATACAAAATATCCTTTGCTTGCCCTATGTTTGCTGGGCTTGCAGAGCCTGTATGTAGCCTACAATGGGCCTAAATTAGAATCCATTATCTTGTAAACATGCCAGAAACCAAGGCCGAAACCAAAAGGGAGGAAAGTGTGTCATACAAATATTAGAAACATTTGAGAGTTCAGTGTCATATAGTGATATATATTAATCTGACATCCTATCATCAAATTGAACAGATTTTAAAATAGGCTATCTGTCACTTAAACAGTATTCATTGTGTAGTTACAACTAAAAAGGAGTATTTCACTTGCATGATTGGGCTATGCACAATTTTCAAATTGATTCAATAGAGAAATGGAAAGAGAAAGCTGGAAAAACATTACATAAAAACTAGCAGTGTATTGAATGTCTTTTTGTGAAATTGTTTTTCTGAATCAGACAGCCTTAAGGCTGTCAGCTCTCCACAATAATGAGCAACAAGGCAAACACCATTACACTCCATATAATTTTCAAGGAGAAAAAGTACATCAACACATACATGCATACATGCAAACAAACATCCCTTCATCTTTTTTTTCCAATAGAAAATTAAATGTTCTATTCCTGTCAAAAAGATATGTTTGCAATTCTTTAATTGATATGGGTATATCCAAGCAAAATGCTGTCCAAAACATTAATATTCATTGCACTAAAAGTGGATTTTAGATTTGAGTGGTTTTTCTTAGCTCATCTTAACCCCGCTCTTCTCAAATTATTTGGCCCTTGACCTCAAAAAACGAGTATAAACTATATAAACTACAACTAAAATGCAAATGTTTATAAATATAATTCATAAATATAATAAATCAAGTTCATAACTAATAATACAAAAAATCTGAAATACTATGATAAAAGATATCAATAATCTTGAAAGCATCTCCAAACCCCCCATGAACCCCTCTTGAACTCACAGTTTGAGAACCACTGGCCTAAAAGACACATTTGCTGCATGATGAATGTGAAACAAAAACACATCCGATGATCTCTAGTGACCCCTTGTTATATAACTCTATAAACTCTATAAAGTAAATTGAACTGACTACAGTGAGTGGTATAAAATAACTTTCTATTTTCTATTACTATTGTAATTACATACCTTTGTGCTTAGTTTTGGCGGTTCAAAGCCCTTTTTAAACACTTTTTTTAAAGGTGCTAAATAAAGTTATTATTATTATTAAAACTGATTGTTACTCAGTTACTTTCAAATTATAGACACAATTACAAGCTAAAATGTTACGCGTAGATGGTTCAATAGTGTCTATAACCTTTTGTAATATCATTATTTTTCACTATTTGGTCCTGTGTAAAATTAACAACAATTAACCTCAAATTAATTTACACAATTTATTTCCAAAACAAATATTTTCAGTACAAAAACAGGAAGTACACACAAAAAGCTCATTGTTAGGGGATATTGGGGTGTGAACATCTCCATAAATACTTTTAATTGTAAACAAACAAACAAACAAACAAACAACAATGTATATCTCATGGAAAACTTCATTATTCTCCACTTGGAAGAATTATCAGTCGATTCCAGTTCATTGATCATGTTTAGCACATGGGAGATCATAGGCTAACCTGGAGCATCTGCCTCATTCCACTTGAGCAATATAAAGAAATTAAATTTAAAAAATACACAGAAAAGCCAGAAACATTGACATCTTTAGCACCATCAAATGAGCTAAATCATGTGCCAATATTCCCCTACAAGAGTGTTCTAAACATCTGTAGTTAATGCAGGCCACTTTTTCCAACTGAAACAATATAGAGCTCTCAAAATACAGCATGAGGTAATAAATTATACATCATTAAATAAATGTATAAATATGCATCATCTGTGTTTATCACATGAGCCGAAAGGCTTGGGGCATCAAGGGATGCTGTGCATAAAGTTTAGAGTGCATTTAAGGAAATGAAACCTGGGTATACTTTATGAGCTACAACTGTTATTATAGGATCGACACATCACCATAATGACTAGGCTATACCACAGAGTAGACAACACCATATATAGGTCTTCCATACAAATTAATGACAAGAAATTTCACAAGTAACTGTATGGCCTTTTGGAAATGCAGTTCAATTCATAAGGAGCCTATGAGTAAGTCCAGAAAATGACAGGCCTCCCTACGTTTAAGGTTCAGTTCGTTTAGTTTAATGACCCCATCCACCAATGCCAATCTCCTGTTTGTAGCGGTTGGTGAGACAGTTGGCCTGTTGTGTCAGCTTGGAGAGCACCCCCTGAAGCCCCGTCAGGTGGTACTGAAACTGCTTCTCCAAATCCTCGTCCTCTTCCTCCTCTTCCTCGGATGATAGTGAGGAGGATGTTGATGACAACGACGCTGATGAATTCTTACGAGTGCTGCTCATGCTGCTCATGCTGCTCATGCTGCTCATGCTGCTCATGCTGCTCATGCTCTCTTTGCGCCTCTCCTCGGCCGCAGCACACCTCACCCCCCACTCGATGTCTGTGCGGATAGACTTAAGGAGCTGGTAGTAGCTGTACATGTCCCCGTCTTCCATGTCGGATTTCAGGGAGCTCGTTTCCCTGTCTTCGTCCAGTCGGACATCCCGCAGCATGCTGGGCAACATGATGGTCTGGTCCATGTTGTTTACGGCACCGATGAAGCGGTTCATGGCGTTGAACAGAGAATTCTTCTGGTTCGGGGTTTCCGACATTTGCATCATCTTTGCGAGTGTTCCGTTTCTAAAGTTGAGTGGAAACGAAGAACCAATCCTCGCTTGTCAAAACGTGTCTCTGTCCGTGCGTGTCTTGCTCTAATTCTGGGCTAATCGTCTTAAAATGCAGCTCGTCCTTCGCATAGCTCCCGTTATATCTGGTTACTTGGTAATTCTTATCAGTCGAGCAGAGCTGATTTAGGCACTATTTAGTTGTTCCGTGGTGCGTGCTTGTGCCCTTGTAGCTTTTGTCTGCCTGTCGCGAGTCCTGAGTGCTTTATATAGGCTAGTCTACCCATCTAAAAGCAGGTGGTTTCGTGTTTAAAAGGGCGGTCCCGGAACCTGTTTGTCAAGGTTTTCTTCTGCAGTTGTAACCGGACCCCAATGACCTGAAATAACACCGCAAAGTAGGTGAGGCTGCCAGTGGTTTCACATAGGCCACGCTATAGGGCTATAGTGTAGGCTACTCCAGATCCAAAACATTAACCAGCAACACCATATGGCCAATGCCAAATAGCCCGCTGTATGACAAAAATACACGCTTATAGTAAAATCAGAGTCTTACCTACCTTGCAATCTAATGCGGTGGATGTTTTTTTTATTATTATTTATCCCATATGTATTGTGTTATTGCTGATATTACATCATCTTCTCCCACGTTCTATGGGACACAGACAGGACCAGGTCCGACAGCGGACCTCTAATGAATATTCATGGCGCAAGCCATCAGCCCACTGCCTGGGCTCGATTTTAAGCCAATCAGATGTCCATATGCATTGCCTCGGCGGCGGGACAAACCTGACGTCTGACCAATGACGAGGCGGCTTGAACTCCTACATGTGAAACGTGCAGCTGTTGTCCTCTCGGGCTCTGGGTGTGAACGTTTTTTTTTTTTTAGCTAGTGACTGACTTAATTTGACATTTTTAAATCATTTTGTTATAAACAGTCAACATGTCTTGTGTCTATATTTCCCAGGCACATGTGTCATCAAAATTAAAGCCATTCTATATTTCACCTATATGCACCAAGGCTATAGTGTAGGCTAGAGCTTCACTCTGTAACCGAAAAGATTTTTATAAAGACCTTATAACCGAATCTTAGGCTATAACCTAGCCTACTACTACGAATGCTTATTGTTTCTCTAATCCCAAATGCTGGTAAACAGTAACCCAACTGTAAACACAACCCTGCAACATAAATAGCCCACTTTATTGGAGTAAACAAGAAAGTAGTGCTAGCCTGACATTGGGGTAGGCTATTATAGTGGGAACTTTGTGTACGACTGAAACCGGGAAACGGCATGGTCCAAGAATAGAAATATTCTGAAACTGCATAGCCTATAGTAGGCATAGAAAATTAGGTTGGCATACAACGCATGACAGATACCCCACAAAAAGCCTAAATATGATAGCCACAAGTTGTTCCGGAAGTTAAATGAATCACTGTTCTAAAATTGTGGTTAAGCAAGAATGGTTAGAATGCAAATAAAATAAAATAAACCTGTTAGGTTGGTCTTGCTTTCTCATTCTCCTGCTTTGTGCTAGTCCACATCCTCTTTAGTCAACTAAATGATCGGTCCAAGGAGGTGGCGGATGTCTTTCACATCCCTCCCTGATGTAGCCTACAGTTAGACTACACTTTATTCATAAGTGGACAAACCTTTTCACTACTCGCTACACCTGATCACCAATCCAATTATAGGGCTACTTGAAAAGGTCAACACGGGATCTCAGTTGTGTGTTGAGATGAGATAAAAAGAAGCCCACAGCGTCCATTTGCTTTCTCGGCAAAGCTACATCAATCTGCGTCCGAATCTTCCCCACCACAGCCACCCTCAAATATAGCTTATTGGCCTACTTGCAAATCATTTCTTGGTCTCGTGAGAATATGATTTTCGACGATCTGTATCTACATTTGTCAACGAAACTCTGTTCCGTTTAGTTCGGAAGTGTTTCTCGATTGCATGTGGTGTCAAAAGCTCTGCATCTAACGATTACGGTGGGTGTCATCATCTCACATGGCTTCAAAGAGAAGGGGTTGGGGGAGGGGTGCACAACAGTCAGCTTGAGTGGGGAACTCTCCTCTGGTACTTGTCAGCACAACTGCATGCCTGCCGAGACCCAAGGCCGAGACGTGTGAGCACTTGGTGTGTGAGCTCAGCACAGTGACAGGAAGCAGAAACATGAACAAACAGCTATAATCAAGTTATTATTTTAAAAACCCTATGGACAACTGTGGACTTTTGAGTGGCCTCTTTTGTTGAAAATGAATTAAACTGGTTAGGAAAACAACTAAAAGCAGTTACCAAAGGGATTTTAAGGTAGCTGATGATAATTGAATGTAAAAAGATCTGGTCTTGTTTGTTAACCTTATCAGTGGACATTTTAAAAGGTGACCCGACCCGAGTAAGCGGACTGGTGATACAGTCAACACCATTCTTCACCCTGGCCTACAGTAGCCTACATAATGTGTCACACCATGTAACCCAAACTGAGCTCAATGGGATAAACAAATTAGACAAGACTGTTGCTCATTCTAACAAAGGCTTTGGGGGTTCCGGGCACATGTGCTTGCAACTGTTGGGTAATGTTTAATGGATATCATTGATAAGGCTAAATGATACTGTCCTACTGTGTCTCAAAAATAAAGGAAAAACACTCTTTTCACAGATTATAAATTGGTTTACGAGGCTGATTTTTCAATGTTGTAGGCGTGTGTCTAGAAAACGTGATGATAGAATTGATGGTACTACTACAGTATTCCTACATGCAAAATATATAGGCTTTAACAGTTACAACATTTAGCAGACGCTTTTATCCAAAGCGACTTATATGGTGTTATATTACATGGAGCAGGTAGGGGTTAGGCATCTTGCTCAAGGATGCTTACAGATAGGCCGACTCTGGGGCTCGAACCCACGACCTTATGGCTGGGATTCCAACACCCAGACCACTAGACTATCCTGCCCCTAACAATATGCAAAATGTATTGGTAGCATTCTCAATATGCAAAACAAAGTTTATATAGGATAAGTAATGTTGTATTACATATATGAAAGAGAAACATAATAATGTAAGAAAACCTAAACAATTATACATTCATAGGTCTACAATTTACATTTTTTTTGCAACATATTTGATTTTTTAGATATTTAAAATAGGCCCATGTGTTGCCATATCATGTTAGTATTATGTAGCTTATTGTAAGCTATAATTTGGTGGTCTTGTTTTTTTATTAAGAAAACGTGTGTCTAGAATCCCAAGGAGTTTATTAGGAACACACACACATGCTCTTGGCTTGCCTCCACACAGACATCTAAGTTGTCATTATTCTATCTAAAGGATAATTCAGATGGAATATCAAGGTTTAAGAGATCTGTGGTAGGCCTACTGCTGTCTGTATTTAAAATTTGCAGTTCTTTACAATTGCTGTTGTGATTAATTGCAGTTTTCCCTGCAGCATCCTTGGTTGGCCTATACGTTTGTGTTTGTGTGTGTGTGTGTGTGTGTGTGTGTGTGTGTGTGTTCACGCACGAGCGTGAACGGGTAGGCTATGCGTGTGCTCATCGCGTGGTGTGTTTTTGTAACAGCATTTCCCTCCTGGATGGCGATAACTCCCCCTACCCTATAGCCCATTAAGCCTCGTTAGGAGGTGGATGCGAGGAAGCCGGGCACGGAAGCCCGCACGCACGCTCCATTAGCGGACCCACTGCCGTGCCGATCTGCCAGTAATTTGCGTAACGAGATGAGAGCACCCCGGTTAGCGGTCTCCCTGGGTAACGGCCTCCCATCGCCCCTTATCGCTCCTTGTTTCCGGTGCGTCGCACGCACAGACGCGCGGACGATTGCAAAGATTGCATTCAGGGATACAGTCTAAAATGCTCGCTCGCGCGTGCGTACCCGCGCGCGCGCACCCACACACGCGCGCACCCACACACACACACCACCCTAAGCGCTTACGCTTACGTTTTGATGCGGAACTTCGGCGCCATCATGTGGTTGGGAAAGGAATTAAGAGTACATTTTATGGGTCGTAGCCTACTTTTTTCACCGTCGACTTTTCTGGCAGACTACAGGCGCGTGGTTGACACGATCAAATGTGTAGGCGACAATACATTGAAATATATGATCCCAACAGTAGGCCTATTTAGTCACCTCTATATTTCCATTTCTCTTTCCATCACTGTTAAAACTCATCTCATATCTACGATTACAAACATATAAGGTTGGGGGGGTTTCGTTTCATTGTTAGGCCAACATATTTGTCCAGAATATTCTGTTACATATTTGACAAAAAATACAATACATCTTCCATTAGTAACCAGACAAGAATTAAATACACACCTGTCATGAAATAGTTACTGTGTGAATATTTATTGATATTAAGACTACTGATGGCAGCTTATTTAATAGACAGTAGCATGGCATGATGTATTTTTTCCCTCTGGTGACCTCATGTGTAAGCTGGATGACATTACAACTCAGTATTTACATACAAGTATACATATAAAGGAATTAAATCATGTTTGAATGTGCCAGAAAACATACAGTACCTTCAGCAAATAGATTCTAAACTTTTGAAGCAATACTCATTTTAAAATCCACGTCCGGTCAAACCTAAATACAACAGGGATCTTTAAAATTGAGACAAACTGTTGTGTCATACAAGAAACAAACCCTTGCAGTCAAATAGACGGCCTAATAACACACACACACACACACACACACGCACTCACATGCATACACATGAAAACCAAGCTGCAAAGAAGTGAACAAGAGTATTAATACATTTACAGCATAACAGAAATAGTAATATTGATACATGTTGCACAATATTTTCAGCAAAACATAGGCCACGACTATTTCTCAGTGCAAGAATCCAAAAAACTATCAAACAAATATAGATTAACCGATTTCAAACTCACATAAAGTTATTATCTGCCTTATTAGAATGAGGAACATTACATCATATAAATTACATATCTACAGTCTGAGATTATATCAATGATATTGATGAGCTGCTTTTCATGACAAAAGTATAATAAACACTGCAGTCAAAATAGTTATTATTGGTGTATCTATAACATCTATCTATTCCTAATAATAGACAGATGTAATATATGTTCTGCCTGTGATGTAACACATCTAATATATTTACATTTTTCATATGAAACAGATCTATGTTGACATTTTGAATTTGAAGTAACACTTTAGAGACTTAAAAGGGCAGATGTAAAAACATTTATCCCTATAATAATTAAACACTATAATTGAAAAAGTCGAGCTTAGTTGGGAGGCAATGCGTTATCGATTTGTCTCTGCAACCTCATAAATACTTGTTTTGTTATGAGGATGGTCCTTATGTGATCAATAAAGTCAAATTTAAAGAGCTGTGAACATTGCACCTGTGTTTTAAGTCATAATGGGAGGCCAAAAGCAATGCAATTCTGTGTGTATGTCGAGTCTTGTTTACAATCCTATTCTGTAAACCAACTGTCTACACTGCACTATATTTCTTGTCCTTTCTATGCTTGTATATCACATTGCACTTCTGGTTGGACGCAAACTGCATTTCGTTGTCTTTGTACTTGTACTCTGCACAATGACAATAAAGTTCTAATCTAATCTAATGAATCTAACATGAAAAATATGAAATGATTAAATACTGTGCCGAATTAAAACTCTAAATAGCATTAGAACATCGTTTCTATTTAAGATTCAAATCCAGATCCTCGGCTCCGAAGACAATAGGAATTCAACAAAAACAATAGCAAAATCAAACCTATTTGTACAAGTGTTATTTTTCCAAGCTTTAGTAACGTTCTTCTGTACAGCGAGGTGCAGTGACCTTGTGATGACCGAGCATGCTGCGTTTATCTGTGTAACAGAGTGGCGCCAAATCGCCTCTCTGAGATCAGCTCCGCTGTGTCTGCCCACAGGATTCTGGTGAATCTGCTTGGACTAGGCTACACTCATCCAAGATACATGCTTGAGAGCAATGTCTACACAACGACCACACAGCAATGTGACGTATAGCACAACAAGCGCAGGCGGTATAGCCGTGAGTTATGGAATGGTGATTTGCAATAAGTTACATTAAGATATTACATTAAGATCGCCGACAGAGAAAAAGAGAGATTTTGTGTAGCGGGATCCCCCTGTCTTCTTTCATCAAAGTGCACATTTGTCCTCTTCGTTTTATCTCCCTAAAAAATAAACAACTATTAAGTGTTGATGTATTTGAATGTTGTATTTTCAACTGTTCAATGTGAGCTCAGGGAGCCCTTTGTAGACTTGCAACTGTGCTTAGCAGCTGTACAAGTAACCTCGACTTGATATGACTCACCTGTCCCATCATGTCAGCTACACCATCTCGTACTGATTGGCTGTAATGATCCTAGACAGACAGCAGGCCAGCAACATGCCAATCAACTGAAAGTAAGGGACACAAAATCATTTTAAAGGACAGGTCTACACCTAGATCTTTTTATAAATAACAACTTGTCTGGTTTAGCTAATTGAGACGACACAATAACAATTCTAGTCTAGTATACATTTATGAAAGGAAATATTTCACCAGCATCAAACAGCAGTGCCTCAAATAAACAGTGGTTGGGCCACCAGAGAGAACAGGCTTAACAGACTGTAGCTTTAAAGCCCGTACAGGGAAAAAAACAACCTGACACATTTTGCGTTGCGTTTCAGGTCTAGCCGTACACATGAATATATCACGTCACTGTAATAAATTAAAGGCAAAACTCGCATCCACCGACAGCAGAATAGACAAGGCCAAAAACATTAATCTCTAGTGCTCTCTCACCTGCGAGAAGGCAATTCCAAATGTGACCCCGGCGATGATGGCCATGTTTGTTTCCATAAAGGATGTCACCAGCTCATAGCAACCCTGAAACACAGGGGTACGGTTAGTGTGCAAGGGATACTGGGAAATGTTATCAGTGTTAATACGGAACAGAAGACGTAGCAAGGATAGCTGGAACAATGGTCAGTAAATGGGATGGGAGAGGTGGTTCAAAAGAAAGTATGAGGATTTGTCATAGGTACATTTACAGCATTTAGCAGACGCTTTTATCCAAAGTTACAATTATTACATTTGTCAATAGCTGAATAAGTCATGCACCAGTCATCGTAAGCAAAACAACATTCTGTTAGAATAATGAGAAAAAACATGTCATCAGGTCCAGTTTAGTTATACATTTTACAACATACATTACATTATCTATTAACATACCATTCAATCCTCTAAATAATTGCTAACAGCCTAAATACCAGCAAAGTGTTTAACCTTTTAAGAGCTGACCCTAACATGGAGCGGGAGAGAAAAGGATAATTCTTTATTATTTATAGTATTATTGGGGTGACAGTGGCACAGGGGGTAGAGCAGGTCGTCTATCCATTTACCATTTACCATATTATTTGATTTATTTTAAAAAAAGGGATACAGATAGAAGAGAAAGAATTGTTATAGAGAGCTTTGGTTAATGGAAGTGCTATGAGGTAGAGAGGTCAGTGGCAGATGTACTAAGGTAGATTTTGAAGAGTTGGGTCTTAAGACAAGTAAACAAAGCTCACAGGACAGATAAAAACAAATAGAAGGACAGGTAGAAACACGTACGTGTAACACGTGGAAACCCCCGCACTCACCTGGTGAAAGACCTTGTTCGGGGCGACGGTTGCGTTTCGGAGGTCTTGCGGGTTGCAGTCAGAGGAATTGAAGCAGCAACTGGCAGGGATGCCGTTGACGTAGTACACACTGGCCAACCAGCTGGTGTAGTTATACACCCCACAGCAACGCAGCTACAGAGAGAGAGAGGGAGGAAGAGATAGAAAAGGAAAAACAGGCGAAGATGACACAGCATATAGTAATGTGACAGTTTAGTCTAATATTCATTTTTAATTTGAAGTAACACTTTAGAGACAATAAAAATAAATATAAAATTCTTTATAATAAAATGCCTGCCAAAGAAATTAACATTGTAATTAAAAAAAGTCAAGCTTCATAGGGATTTTGGATTAAATGAAAACCAAAGGAAGAAAACGCGTTATTTGTCTCGACAATGGCTTCGTCAATACAAAGAAACGGGTGATGACACAAGCCACAATAGCACACCGTAATGTGGCAGTTTAGTGTAGTGCTCAGGGGGTTTGACGCCCAATGCCCAACGGTCCAAGTTTGAGCTCTGGCATTGACCCACCTGTAAGCATTCACTTTTGGAATTAAAAGAAAATACCATTACAGTCAGGCCAGCGGTCAGTCCTGCCTGGGCCCGGGACGAGATAATCTTAGATGGGCCCCACCCCCACCCCCCCGCCCAGATCTCTCCTGTTCCCTTGCTCTTCCTCTCCTCTGCTATTTGTTTCCACAAATAGGCCTATTTAAAAAAGATTTTTTTTTAATTATTCCATAATTTAATGAGGGCCCAGTTCTGCCCCCCCCCCACCACAGACCCGTTTGTCCCCCCCCTATCGGCGGGCGTGATTACAGTGCTACATTACCTAACTGTAGTTGATCTTATATGGTGCTGTAGGGTGTTAAACCCATTCACGTGGTACCGTGGACTCACACTGTGCTGCAAATTGTCGACAGCCAAGCTCGCCTCGTTCTCCGCGTTGTAGTTGAGCACCGCGTCAGTGTATGTCCGAAGAAAGGTCCCCTTGATCTGCGGAAGGAAGAGACAGCCGCGTTCAACCGGAGGTCACCGGGACACCGTGTTGCACTGTTTCACAGCACGCTTGAGAAGGGGAAACACACTGACCTCATGGCGAAAGACAAATCCAGAGATCCCAGCCACTAACTCAGCCAGGAAGACCAAAGACAGGAACATTGCATACTGTAGGGACAGAGAGATGTGCATACCATTGTATGTGGATAATTTGCGCACACGCGCACACACACACACACACACACACACACACAGCCCTGCAGCGTCTAATGGATTTCTGATCCTTCTCTACCAGAGAGCAGTCAGCCATTATTACCCTTATCATGTGACCTATAGGGCTAATTAATCAACACTGACACTCCTCCTCCCTCCCCCTCCCCCACTCACCAGCTTGAGCATCCATGGGCTCCCCCTGCAGGTGGCAAAGCATCCGAACAGGCCAAAGACGACGATGACAGTCCCGGTGCCGATGAGGACGTACGGGGCGTTGGTGGAGTTGTCAGCGATCAGAGAGATATACGGCCCGAGCATTAACTTCCCCCATACTCCCACCGCCAGCAGGATCGCTCCTGTGATCTAGTGGACATGTGAGGTGGGCAGGCGGGCAGGCAGGCAGGCAGGCAGGCGTTACCATAGAGGAGAAGAAGAAGAAGAAAGAACGGAAGGAAGGAGATATGAAGAGAGAGAGAGAGAGGATCAAAGCAGGGAAGATCCTTTATCTGTCCACCTCTAAGGTACGGTGTTTTAGTGCTCTAGAGGGGTGGGGGGGAAGAGGGTCAAGGTGTAAGCAGAGGAACAGGTGATTAGAGTCAGTGACAGAGGAGGGGGAGACAGGAGACACAGAACATATTGAGGAAAACGTAGCTGAAACTCGCGACGCATCAACTTTATGAATATGTACACGCTAACACACACACGCGCGCGCACGCACAAACACGCTCGGGGAATGCGGGCGAATGAAAGGAGCCCTTTGATCGGATGCGAGACGCTTCCTCCTGTTGGTGGCTCTTAGCATTTCAAATGAAGGCTGCCGATAAAAGAGCATGTTGTACGAGGCAAGTGAAAACAGCGTGTTTCTCACTGGGGGGAGGCATCTCACTGGGATGGGAGAGGAAGCGCCTCGCTGAGGGGGCCAGTGCCAGCCATGGTGCCAGCTCATAATAGCCCAGAAACAAGTTGGGCACCTGCTTATGACCATGCTGGCCTGTCATCTGTCACAGAACCTGTGTGTGTCCTGATACTGCAAACGCCACTGAGAAAAACATGAAAACTTTCTTTCTCTTTCATATCCATAACTAAATTTACTAATATGCAAGTAAATACTTTAGAGTAGTTAAAATTACAATTACACAGAATACATTACTTATATTTATATTATTATTACCATTCAGTAAAAATATTTTGTTGTTAATATTAAAGTCAACTCGGTTTCTATGTTGGCAGTACAAGTGTGCTCCCAGTGAATAGGAAAAGGCTTGTTCCACTGTCAAATAATGTCACATGGGCCATTTTACATTCTCTGTATTAGCATTACTGTATTAGGCCGCTCCACAACCATGGTTTCAATTTTTCTGTTATGAGAAACCCACATTGGACTGCCTCAAGCACCTCTTTGTAAAATGACTAAACTTCGGTGCAGATAATATTAAGCATCTTTTGTGGCTGTTTCTAAAATGGGTTAAATGTTAAGTTCAAATACATAATTTTTATGATCAGCCTGCGAATGCCTGAAGGTAAATTTAATTTAGCTCTGTGCTGAAATGAAGTGGGGGCTTTGCTATCCATCACTCAACCACCTCCACAAGATTTGAGTTGGTGAAATGGCTGCAGAATGGGATTCTGATCCATTGTGTTCCTGCAATAACGAAGTATACAACCATTTTAAAACATTATCTTTACTACAGAGAACCTGCTCCTTAACAGAAAACCAGGGACCATCCGGTCAATTCTCGTGTGCTCATTTCAATTGATCTCTACTCCTCCTAAGGTTCACACTTTCTCCACCCCTCCCCTTTATAAACCATGTGCACTCTGGTGTGCTGTTGTGTTCCAAACATGAATAGTGATGTGGGGAGGACATCTGGTATTCTGGGGGCACTATAACACAATCAAGGAGAGTAACTAAAGAATACGACAGGGAAATGAAGTCTGAGGAGCAGGACCAAGTTGTCTAGACTTCTGGTCTGGTGCTGAATTCCGAACACCGTCTTAAGCTCTCCTAAAAAAATGTGTTTGAAATTTTACACCATGTCAACCCACCCAGTCAGGGTACAGAGATTGTTCATTTGCCCCCCTGTACAATTACAGAAACAGGTGTCAGGAGCAGCGGCATGCTAAAAATATAGCTATTAAACAGTTTATAACCTCAACTGCTTTTTCGGGCATTTGCACTTTGCGCATTAACTACTTTCACAGGACCGAAAGTATACAAGGGAACTGAACAAGCCCTTCCTCTTACAAGACAACACTCTGATCCTCAAGTGTTTGGAAGAACAGGAGCCCTCTCTGTGATTAACGGTCCACGCCTGCAGTCCAATCATCTCTTGTCGGAGAGGCAGCTGAAATTGGACGCTCCAGACATAAGGCAGCACTAAGACCGCGCCGTCCAGACTAAATATAAATTCTGACTAAATATAAGTTCTGTCACACCTTGGCGACACATGGCTATAGCAACTAAAAAGGCATAGCAGGCCAGTTTGTTCTTCATTTTGAGCCCCATGTAAATACAGGCCTTTTAGTAGTTATTTTGGTGTAGGGTGTTTTCTTATATGTGGGGCACAAGGGTTAAACTAGGCTCTGGATACAGGCCCTGTTGGAGTCCTGATGCATGCCAGTACTGCCTTCCAGTCACCCGGTTATGCGGTTAGCTTCATTGGCTGTACTCTGTAGTCTTTTGTTGTTCATGCAACAGTTCACTAGTATTTAGCAACGTGTAAAAACTCTCAATGTGCAGTCTGAATGCAAAGAAGGGAATGGGCAGGCAGGTCACCGAAAATTAAACCGCAATAAAATGTTCTTCATTTTGTATTGTGTAAATTGATTGTATGCTGAGGCAACATTAATAAAATGGGTGCAGCCAAGGTGCCAAATCCAGCTGTCACGATGTCTAAATAAATATAATGATTGCATGGCATTTGTTTTATTTGGAGAAAATAGAGTGAATATGGGCAATGTCCCTTTAAGCACCTACGCGAACATGTTCAAATAAGGCATATCGGTGATATATACGGTAACGGTACAGAACTAGATACTCTACGGTCATTTCGTGGTGATGTAAACATCCCCAATATTTAATAGCAACAATGGCCTACACTATGTGCGCTATAATAATGATAACGAATGTGGCGCCTGCTAACTCCACGCGGGACCAAAACATAACATGGATGCCAGTTATACACAATCCATGGCCCAATCTAAACGCAACACCATTCACCCACGTTGAGATCCTTAATCTATAGGCCCAAAAACATGATGCAAATGGAAGTAGAAAGCCGTCAGCAATGGCACACTGATGTTGGCACCATAGCGACATGCACCGTCCACACTCTGGTAAAGACAGCCTTTTTAGTCGATGAATCCTACAGCGCGTTCACAGAAAGATAGTAACAAATACGTACCCAAAAGACGAAGGAATATACGATGAGAAGGGTTTTAAGGCAGGTTATCACTGGTTTCGTCTCCATTATTCTGGTGTAGTTGGACGGTACGGAAACGTCTGTGAAACCGTTGCGTTGCAAAGACACGCTGGTGCACCCAAACAGCGTCACTGAAACAGCGCATCACCCCCACCCTCCAACCCTTCTTCCTTCATGTTATGTTTGCGGTTACCCCATTCAATCTTTAAGGTCATACAAATTCCCTTTCTTCATGTTTTATATGATATATAGCATTATTTGTAAATAACCAAATTGGCACACAGTAGGCTACGTTTCAGTTTTATGAAAAACAATATGTATTTGTGTTTGAGGATGGTGAGGTTTTATTTACAGTGACAAGATGGTCACCACAGTGAGGCACAATGTAGCTGAGCAAAGCAGATGGTTTAAACATTAAATAAATATTATAGTAGATTTAGTAGATGGCATAGTCAATATTATCCCAAACATAAAATTTAATTTAAAGTAGATCTAAACCATACATAGTGTATTCACTTAAAATAGAGAAATATGCTGAGTGTTTCTAAGGCCTTACAACATGTCACGAGATGTTTATCTCTTGGCAGCAGTATTGTAGTGGGTGCATGGATGCTTTGGAAAAAAAATCCTTAATGTATGTTTGAAAATTACACAGAAGGGTTGAATTTGAATTGAATGTTTTGTATCCAATCTATTTTTTAACATCTAGAATACATATACAAGTACATTGGTGCTAGTAAACAGAGAAAAACAATACTGCAAACCTAAGATGGGGGACATTTTCTTACAAACAATGGAAATTATTGAAGAGAAGAACAACTCATTTTTAACAACTTTAGAAAACCTTAATGTCCCCATTTCCATAAAATATATAAATATAAAATTTATATTTTCTTCACACCATTCCTTCATGTGGTTTCATACAGTTAGCATGTACACTGTCTCTGCACCTTATTTTTGAATGTGAAAGTATGCCGTTCAATCTGAGTGGCTGGACTTATGACCTTAGAGTGGAAGGAGTAACAACGTTAATCAATAAACGGCTTTTCTCCCGACCGGAAAGCTCCCCACCCTGAACACAACGCCCATTGTTGCATTTAAAAATAAGATGGAAAGGAAAAGGGTGGTGAGGACTTGTGGCTGTCGCACAGATAAACACAGGTAGATAAACACTTGCAGCCTTCAATCCATGTATAACACTTTGTCCCTCACTTAAACTTTGCTGTAAATACATTACTATTGCTAGGATTCCTAACTTTGATGCAAAAAAACAACCCGTTTCGTAAAAAGGGCTTTCTGCAGTCTTCTTTTACCGTTTGGGGGCGAGGGTTATTAATAATACACAGGTGTTGTTTAGAATCCATTCATAATCTGAAAATGTCAAGAGGAAATGTAATGTAATGAAATGTATACAGAGAGAAATGCAACTGGTTCCTGCCATGTTGGTTGATGATTAGACCAACTTTAACTGGAGCTTAATCTTTTATCACACTCAGAGAGCATGTAGCTTAAGGTAGCTGTAAATAAAATCAGTAGAAACCACCACCTTGGTTTTAAAGATGTCCTGTTCAAAAAATTCACAAATTTGACCATAACACCACCTGTCTACGTCATGACACCTCATGGTGGCGCTTATCAAAGGAATGAGGGTAAACTTGCAGTGAAGAAGAAAGTGACAGGGAGGAAATGGTGGACAGTGGGGAAAAGCGCACGTAGGCTATTATTGCCTTTAAAAACACGGCCGCAACTGCAGAAGTCTATGAGGCCGGCAGCGGCTGCTAATATTGTCAGAAACTAACAAGATTATTCAATGTCACGCCATGTAAACCATACATATGAACATACAGTATATGGATCAAACAATCATGTTCGTTCATTATTCAGCTCGTCATTTCCCCACAAACCATAGACACATACAGGCTATGCCGCAAGCCGGTTAGGGTCAGTCTCTTGTCACTGACCAGTGCTGAGGTAACTTATCAACACAACCTTTTTTCTAATCTGCGAGACTGCAGATAGACCCTTCTCCGCCAACGCTGTTGTGTTACACGTCACGAATCTATGCACTTTTTTGTACATTGTTTCTTATTAGTTTTTCAATTCTGTGAAACTGACACCACAATGCATTGAATAAATACTTAATTCCTGCTTTTTGCCTTTTTAAGGGTATTTTTTATTCTTCAGTTACAGATATTGAGATGTATCGTAGAGGATTTTCTTGCAATGTATCGAGTATCGCTGTATCGTGATATCATCGTTATCGTGGGGCGACGTATCGTGATAACATCGTATTGTGAGTTACTCTGCGTGTAACGTTGTGTATAGTGGGGGTGGCGAGTGTGAGCCAGAGGACGACGCAAGCAGACAGGAGAGCAGTGAACTCATGAGTGTTTTAATGATCTACAACGTACATGTTGCACAACACAAACAATGAAACTTAAATATGGTCCCTAATCAAACTAAGGCGTCGCAACAGCCTGGGGGTAACCCCCCCCAAGTGCGCAGCC
>JAODLI010000014.1:1356006-1374483 GCA_027575585.1 Percopsis omiscomaycus | reverse complement strand
TGTGTGTGTGTGTGTGTGTGTGTGTGTGTGTGTGTGTGTGTGTGTGTGTGTGTGTGTGTGTGTGTGTGTGTGTTCTCCCGTTCTCCCTCCTCCAGTATCTGTGGCTGTGGGTCTGGGGAGTCTGGCTGCTCGGCATGCGGCTGCTGTAAGGCCTGTGCCAGGGAGCTGGACGGCCAGGAGGCCAGGCAGAGGGGCATCTTCGACGCTGTGAAGGAGATGATCCCACTGGACCTGCTGCTAGGTAGGCCCACCCCATCGCACGCCTCCGCGTGCCTCCGCGTGCCTCCGCTGCTGTTCATACTTTCATTCCTGTCGTCGTCGTCGTCGTCGCTAGACATTCTTTGTCTGTCTGCTGTGGTGGAATATACCTGATGAAACGCCTCCACCTACCGCCACTTGCCTCTCCCCACTGCTGTCTGACACCTTCCAGAATCAGTTGAGAAGGACATTGTCAGTATTTGGACTATGTAGCGGTTCTGAGCTGTGCCAGCATGCTGCTTGTGCCGTACATACAGTATCGTACGTCTGTTGCGTGTGCGTAGCCGCTGTGTTGTTTTACACTTGCCACTCTTCACGCCTCGGTCTTTTCTTTTGTGCCGAGTCACGGCCTCCCCGTCACCCATCATTCATCCAAGTGTGTCTTGTTCTGCTCTGCTCTGCCCTGTCTCCCCCCCCCCCCACCCACCCACCCACCTTTTCCCGCCGCATCCCGCCTGGGCGGCCTGTTCCTGGGTCCCTGTGTGTTTCAGCTGTGCCTGTCCCTCCCCCTCCAGGCGTCAACATCGAGGAGCACATCCAGGTCCGCCAGGAGGAGAAGAGGCAACGGATCAACCGCCGCCACAGGCTGGAGGAGGGCCGAGGTATGGGGGGCAGTCAGGGAGGGACAGAGACGGAGGGTCTGGGTGGGTGGGTGGGTGTGTTAGTGTAATCTAGAGGGAGGGTTTTGGGATGGAGATACAACAACACCTCCCTTGTTTAAACGGCCTCTAATAGGCCAGGACTGTCAGGTGCTCTTGTGAGCTTGGGTGTTGTGCCTTGGAGACCTCCCCCTTGCTTGTGTCTCTATAAGTTTGCAGTGTATGTATTGATGTTGTGTTGTAGTATATGACCATGTGTTCTCTCCCATTTGTGAGCCTTGTGCATGCATGTGAAAGTTTCTTTCTCCCCCAGGCCCCCTTGTTTTCCCCGGCCCCATATTTATGAACCAGCGTGAGCAGGCCCTAGCCAGAATAAGACCCCTTCAGGCCCTAAGGCATAAACGGGACAAGCACAAAGGTACTATGGTCTTCACTACCTAAAGCAACGGGTGCAGTGACACCCACTCTGACTCACCTCCCGGTCTGGCTGTCCCGCCCACCTCCTCTCTCACTCTCTGAAAGCGGGCTCGTTTGTCTTTGCCACATCTCATGGTATAGAACAGGATGGACTCACTCTGACCTGTCCAAAGGCAGACAAGACGTTTTTAGATAGGATGCTGGGGTTTAAAGAGAACACGAACAAGTTTTTGTTCTATGTTGTTGATACAGGAAAGGATGAAAGGACAAAAAGGATTTTGATCCAATTATTAGGTTAGTTGCTGTTCTGGTTCTAGTCCTTGGGCGTAGTGCGCCTGCTCTGGCCTGTACTTTTTTGTTTAGGTCTAAATAGAAATCGATACTGTAGTCTAACTTGATTTACTGTCACTCTCTGAGTGGCTGATCCCTCAGTCTGAGACTGGCACCGACGACTCGATGCAGATGAAATGGCAGGAACGCAGGCTTTGATAAATGACACTGACAATTATGGGACAGTTGTGCAAGTGAGAAGCTAGCTTTAAAAGGCATATTTTTAGAATGCAAGGCATTTATGAACAGCTCTTGAAGGATCTCCAAATGGAGATTCATTGCCAAATATAAATATAAACCCTTTTTTTCCGTCCCGTGGTTATATCTGGAAACAATGAGGACAGGTTGTATTAGAATTGAGAGCAGCCACAGTTTCCTTCCAAATGTGATAACATAGCATGAAGCTGTACTTGGATCAGGACCACTTTTAACATAAAGCCATATTACCTCTTGTCTTGGAGGGCCCAGAGTATGCATCACTCCACTATTTTGGTTATGAGACAACATTAGGCGCTTTCGGACCAGAGGACCTTTTTCATAGTCCTTAGAACTGTTGGGGGACCGGAGGACGATCATAGTTCTTAGAACAGCGTTTTGAGAGACTATTTTAGCTCCTACTTCCCAGCGCTATAGGAACTATGAGTCAAATGAAACACTGGCAACCGGCATTACAAAAAGCAAACATGTTAGCCGTGTAAACAACAGCGTTAGAAAATAGAAACATTTGAAGTCCAGGCTTTATTGAGCCTCTATGCGACAAATTCAAAGCAAAATATTACATTTTTTACAAGTGATGTGGCTATACCAGTACCAACCGTCGACCGGCTTACGTTACTTTGGGTTAAAAAGCCCTTGACGGTATGTAGTTCTCAGAGGAGCTCTCTAGAACCGTTTGGTCCGAAAGCGCCTATTAATTACAGAGGGTGGGGACCAATTATGGCATCAGCTGCTGGGTTGTAGTGAAAACCTCAATACTTTTGGCCCCTCAATGGATCGTGATTGGCGCCCACTGTGCTCAATTATGTGGGATTCCACCTTTGAACAGGCCACTTCAATGGATACTCCAGCCCTCACCTCCTCCCCATAGGCATCTTCGTACACTGGGTCTCCCCCTGGGTGAGCTCACAGAGGAAGTATTCAGAGTGCTACAGATGTCCATTAAAGGCAGTTCTCTCACTGAGAGTTGTCCAGAAGCTAAACCTGCTCTCTAGTTCCTTGGGCCATGGACCAGCAATTGTCTCGTTTAATTCCTGACTAAACAATTCATTCAGGCAGTCACTAAAACGTGCTTCAAGCTATCTCACATCACTCTTTGGGTACTTCAGGTAAATGGAAAGAGCTGGTCTCTGGCCCAACAGAGCGGAAACACTATATCTGCATGGACCCTTATCTACCTCGTCCCTCTCACACACCTCCACCGCCATAACCTCGGAAACAGGGCTCTGCAGAAACCAGACTCCCTCTTTCCCATTTCCCACTAAACGATGTAATGTTCACGATTAAGGGTCTGGTTGCCACAAGCCTTTCTCTCTTTAGATGTTTTATTTCCACTTTGTTTCTTTGGCATGCATGCGTTCCCATCTGCCGCCTCTATTCCTGAGAGGTAGATGGGTAAAATCTGTTCCTACTCCTCCCAGCTTCTTTTCCCCAGGACCTTGCAGGGTTGTCTTACCTCGGGGCTCTTAACGTTGCAGTTTCTCCTTGCTCTGTGTGTGCTGACTGTTTGTCTTCCCCGCAGACGGCAGCAGTGAGCGGGGAGAGAAGGATGCCAGCAAGATAACCACGTATCCTCCCGGGGCGGTGAGGTTCGACTGCGAGATGCGGGCCGTGCAGGTCAGCTGTGGATTCCACCACTCTGGTAGGAGCACCCATCATCGACCGCCCCCATTCCCCACAGCTACCATGACTACTGACAGCTGTTTCCTGGCAGACAACGAATACTTCCTGTGCTTTCTTCCTCATGTCATTTGATCAAAAGACTTTTAAAAGCAGCGCCACCTCTTGTTTATTTATTCAAATGTATTATACATTTTTTATACATTCGTTTTATTCTTTTATCCAAAGCGACTTACAATAAGTACAATTATTAAGCAAGTATTAACAAGTATTAAGCAGATAGGGGTTAGGCATCTTGCTCAAGGATGCTTACAGGCAGACCAACACTTGGGCTCTAACAAATCACCTGCCGGCTGGGAGTTACACACCCAGACCAATAGACTACCCTGTATTGCCTTTAACACTGGGAGCAGTGTTGCCTGTTGTAAATATATCGATTAGGTTTAGCATGAATTAAACCAAGGACCGACACCGTGAACTTATTTAGCTTCACTGGGAAAATGTAACATGGCTTTTGTGCTATGTTACAGTGGTTCTCATGGAGAACGGAGATGTCTACACGTTTGGTTACGGCCAACATGGGCAGCTTGGACATGGCGACGTCAACTCCAGGTAAGGAAAGCGCCGATAAACACACACACACACACACACACACACACATTAGTATTGACCGTCAAAGGACGTGACCTAACGTTCAAAAACAGCAAGACGGAACGCTGGTGTTTTAAAAAGACGGACGTTAATATAAAGCGCCTCAAGACGCGTTTCTTTAGCTACATATCGCCGCTTCTCCATAAGGAAAGTTGCTTTGCCACAACGTAGCTAGCAATGCTAATTCACCTTTAATGGATACAAATAATCGCTCTAGTTACAGCACTGAAAGACTGTGATAATCATTATGGGTCCATTAAAGACCACAGCAATTTGACGAGCTCATGCAAATTGTAGGTTACAGATACTGCCGTTGTAAACATGGAGCACAAACACTTTGCGAACCATTTTTAACTTGACACGGCGTGTTTAGACACGCGATGCTCACGGTTTGCGACGCTGTGAAAAAATAAATAAGCCAGACGCGACGCAGCGGTCAAACACATCCATCAGACGCGTGTTCGCGCGGACATAGAAAGACGCGGCCTGTGTGTACCCGGCCTAAGATGTGCTGTGCTTCCTGGTAGGGGTTCTCCCACCCTGGTACAGGCCCTGCCAGGCCCCAGTGTCCAGGTGACCGCCGGCAGTAACCACACGGCTGTGCTGCTCATGGACGGACAGGTCTTCACCTTCGGGAGCTTCTCGGTAAGGAGAGCCGGGGTTCGGGTTTCCAAGCCATTTTCAGGGCGGCTGGTACATGGATTTTCAGGAGTGTAATATTTTAACTGAAATATGATGCTTTATTCTCGGTGCATGCCTATTATGCATATACATGTACAATAATTGTACAGTAGTACAATTATAACAGCTGGCCACTTTAAAGAGCCAGCGGTAATCTTCTATGGTGTGGTCGACCACAAAGCGGCCTGGAGATTGACCGTGTCTCCTGCTGTTGCAGAAAGGACAGTTGGGCAGGCCCATCCTCGACATGCCCTACTGGAACGCCAAGCCGTCCCCCATGCCCAACATCGGCGCCAAGTACGGCCGCAAGGCCACCTGGATCGGCGCCAGCGGGGACCAGACCTTCCTGAGGATCGACGAGGCCCTCATCAACTCCCACGTCCTCGCCACCTCCGAGATCTTCGCCAGCAAGCACATCATAGGCCTGGTGCCCACCTCCGTGTCGGAGCCGCCCCCCTTCAAATGCCTGCTCATCAATAAGATGGACGGCAGCTGCCGCACCTTTAACGACTCCGAGCAGGAGGACCTGCAGGGCTTTGGCCTGTGTCTCGACCCCGTCTATGACGTCATCTGGAGGTCAGTCCAAGGGCGTTTGACCAGTAGATAAAAAGACCACACAATTTACCTGGAATAATTAACCCAAGTGACAGACAAACGTAGTTAAAGCAGTAGTGTGGAAGACCCTGTATCATTATGTGACTTTCAACCTAGTTTTGGGCAGGGTATTTTATATATGTAGTGTATAAATACCTCCCTACTGTGGGCATTCAAGCGCAACTGCTTTGTGTTGGAACGCAAATCCGTTGCCCACGACCGGACCACTCAGACACATACACGCCCAATGCAGTGTCTATGCGTTAACAAGGGACCTGCGTAAACTCAACCCCTGTCCCTCGTGTCCATAATTACAGGCAATTTCACACTACCACTTTAAAATCCACTCCATCTGTCCTCATGCCAGGTTCCCGGCTTTGTGTTTAACCCTTTCCTTGTTCGCTTCCAGGTTCCTGCCCGCCTCGAAGGAGATATGGTGTTACAACGCGGTGATCGCAGATGCTAGGGTGCCCTCTGCCACGGACCTCCAGTCGCGCTGCAGCATCCTCAGCCCGGAGTTGGCGCTGCCCTCCGGCTCTCACGCCACCACCACTCGCTCGCACGGAGCGCTACACATCCTCGGTAATGACCCGAAGATGCCTCTCTGACGACTTGTCCGGATATATAAGCTACAAGTGTAAAACTGCAGGATGCTACTGTATTTTTATTTATTTTTTACATAAAAGAAGGTGTTTACAGTGTCTGAGTCAGTGTATAGGTTATAATCCAAATATACCCTCGACCGGGAACGTCCCTTTCCTAAAACGTCCCTTCCCTGTGCTGTACTACCTTTCATACTCTTCTTTTTTTCACCCTTTCTAAATGACGGGAACTTTTTCTACTCCTTGCTCTGTAGCGTACATGTCAACATATAGTAGACTATACAGTAGATCCATGGCTTCAGCCATCATTACGTATGTTGGACATGCTAAGAAGAGGGGGATGTGTGTATCCCAACAGGTTGCCTGGATACGCTGGCGGCCATGCAGGAGCTCAAGATGGGCGTGGCCAGCGCGGAGGAGGAGACTCAGGCTGTGATGAAGGTCTACTCTAAAGAGGATTACAGCGTTGTCAACCGATTTGAGAGTATGTATGGGTTTTATATTGAAAAGCGTACAAGTGGCCATATTATTTTTTAATTATTTATTTTTTTGGGTAATTTTTCGTTTTTGCTATTTCTTCAATTTAAAATTAATTAATTAAACTCTATTTGACTCCACTATCATGCTAGCGGTTTATTTATAAATGTTTGAGCCAGTTGTTTAAAAAACCCTAACCCTAGGGTGTGAATTAGCTAGCCGGCGCCATTAGCCAGCGGTATTGGGAATTCTGGGAAATCATTGAATGTGGGCCGTGTGGTGTCCTAGGTCACGGCGGGGGCTGGGGTTACTCGGCCCACTCCGTGGAGGCCATCCGCTTCTGCGCTGACGCCGACATCCTGCTCGGTGGGCTGGGCCTGTTCGGGGGTCGAGGGGAGTACACGGCAAAGATCAAGGTGAGCAGGGAATCGGTAGGAAGGTATTTGGGGAGATTGACACTACTCCTATGGGGATTTGTGTTAGTGTTGTGAATCGATGTGCCTGCTTCTGTCGTCACACAGCTGTTTGAGCTCGGGCCTGACGGGGGCGACCACGAGACGGATGGTGACTTACTGGCTGAAACGGACGTGCTAGCGTACGACTGCGCTGCCAGGTATAGTGTGTATATATTATCGCCTGACACTCCCATTACATGGTTAGACTTGAGGCTTGAGGCGTGTACGTACCTCGTGTCTTCAGGGAGAAGTACGCCATGATGTTCGATGAGCCGGTGCTGCTCCAGCTGGGCTGGTGGTACGTTGCCTGGGCCAGGGTGTCTGGGCCCAGCAGTGACTGTGGCTCCCACGGACAGGCCACCATCACAACTGATGACGGGTAACTGCTGTCCAGATGTAGATGTGCTTTATTGGCTTTGGGATGTGAAAAGCACCAAGCAAGTGTTTTATTGACTGCCGTAAATGTATTTTCGTATGTGCTGTGTGTGGTTTCATTAAATACTATCGCGTTGCTCTGGAGAATTTGGTACAGGGTAATTAATTTGTCTCTCTATGTCTCTCCCCCCCCCCCCCCGCACTTGCAGATTGGGCTCCATCTCTCCAAACACAATCCTAAAGTGCATTTAACACAGTGAATCTCAATAGGCAAACATCAGTATGCGCGTGGAACCGCACGCTGCTTCCTAGAATTGCCCAATGGGAGGGTACTCATTTGCATGTTCTTACGATTTCAGCTACAACGCCGTTTCCAAATAATACGATCACTTATTTCGGAACAAAATAAAAATGACATTTTTATCATTTTATCATGAGATACTCAGCCCTCATCACAGTTTTAATAGATATCAAATCAGATTTTTTTTAATCATGTGATGAGAATGGCAGGGGTGTCCCGTGGGTGGATTTCAAATTTATATTATTTATTGACTTCACTAAATAGCAGGCCCATGAATATTGAATACAACTCAAAGCTAGCATTTGGATTACTTCATTTGCTTCATCAAATATGTCTTCACCTGAACCCTTAATTGGAAGCTAAAACCCTGAAGGAAGGCAATTAAGCTCTCAATCTTGTTATCGAGAATTCAATATTCCTTCCCTGCTGTAGCAGGCTATCTGGCGTTACAGGTCAAATATTTTTATATATTTAAAAATACTTATTTTTGAGTACCCAAGAGTGAAAGGGAGAAAAGTGAGAACTTGTTTGTGTTGTTTTTTTGTCATGGTGGAGTCCCAAACCACAATGTGCAATAAAACCCCATTTATTTCACGTCTGGGGCTGGAGAACAGGTTCTGTGGCCCACTAATGACCTGTTTATATGAACAGGATGGGGTTGAGATGATGCACATCAGCAATTGAGAAGCCACTAGTGAAAAATTCATTATTCATCAGCGCCCCTTTCCCTATGTGCATTACAAACAGCATTTCAAATTGGACGGTGGACTGTGCATTTTAATTATACGATAAAATATATCACTTAAACTGTGATCTACTTCTATGCGTTCCTTCAAATCTGACTGTTTGGGCGTTGCGGGGTCTGCTGTTGCACGTGTGTGTGTGTGTGTGTGCGTGTGTGTGTGGGCTGGTGGGGGGGGTGTGTGTGCATTATTTCCATTTTGTGAACAGGTGGTGTATTGGGAAGATGACACGAAGCCTGAAACAATTGGGAAGATGAGAATATCGGGGAATTACACGCTGGTTAAAGTGACGGGGCTGAAAGCAAGTACACCGTACTATCTCACTGTGGCTGCTTTTAACACAGCCGGCACGGGACCCCAGTCGGCTCCCATCAACACCACCACAAAGAAACCACGTGAGTCCACGCTTGATGAGGCCATCGTCCGTCCGCATGCATCGTAGCGGCACTTTTTTCAGGGTGCCTTCATGAAAGCATTCTGACAGTTTAACTATAAGAGCCCTCAAAATTATTCCAGATGGCGCAAGGCCGGCAGTAGCGCCAACGCAGACAAAATGCCAATTTCGTTTGGCGCACGGTGGTGTTTCTGTCGCCTGGGTCTGCTAATTTCCCGGCGCACCATGATATCGCTTGCACCGAAATGGGCGTGGGGGCGCAGTAGAGGGTGTGTCAGTCAAAATGAGGTGGCACAGTGCTAGTTTGGTGTCAAATATTGCACTAGCGTCTCCGCCTGGTCAGACCACGCCTTAGCGCAGACGCAGGCGTTGTGTGGTACTGTAGTTTCAGGGCTTTAGGTAATGGTGCACTAAGCACATACAGTACATACACAAAATCACACATGCCACTTTTGTTATGTTTATCTAGATATTTATTCTAATCCAAGCCTTTTACAACTGCGCCACCAATGTGCCCGATTACCGCCACCGAAATTAGCAAAAAGGTAATGGCCACACCTTAGAGCAATTTGCACTATGGACTTGCGCCATGAGCCTCCGCTTACGCCTTGACCGTAAAACTAGGGCCCTGAATGTGTATCTGTGTTTATGTGGATGGGTAGGGGTGTATGTTTATTTACATATGAAAGTTTATCTAGGAGGGTTGTTAAGTATGCGCATACTGTATATTTTTTCAGAATAACAAGTTGCCATGAAAATATTTATGCACCACCGGTTAATCAGGGAATTACTCTCCCTCTGCTGTTTTTGTGTGGGTTTGCGGATGCCTTGTAGCGCCAGGTCAGGCTCCACTTAATGTGAAATGGACCATACTGGGCTCCACAGTCACGCTACATTGGGATCCCGTGGTCGCCACGGAGACGGAGTCACAGGTGACGGGCTATTCGGTACGTCTCGCATCAATGTAATATTCATTTAAAAACTGAACCCTACTGTTTCTGAATCTGTTGAAAAGGAACACTGCTCTAGCCTGGTTAAAACCATCCTGATTTTGCAAGCTCCACCTTTTACGATTTGCTCTTCATGACATATCAGTCTGGGAATTCTCAATTGAAAAGTGTTTGTCAGCCAGGTGGTACTGTCAATCAAATAATTATTGGACCGCCTTCAACTAATAAGAACAACAAATGATTTTTCCAAACACAGACGCACATAGCACTGCCTTCAACCAATCAGAACAAACCCATGTGGGAGTGGTTTTCTGAACACAGCTGCCTAATTGTTGTCATCACCAACTAGCACTACCCACCTGGATGCTAATTGAGCGGTTTCTAATTGAGAGTTCTCAGACTGATAGGTAATGCGGAGAGAATCGCAGCTCAATTTGTATCCGGAATTGTGGTTGCAACCAGCCTTGTAAAAAGGTTGATTGACACTCTCCCACACCTGAAAACATTTCTACTCCCTTATCCAGCACACCTAGACTCTCACTGTTCTACCCCTCCTACTACAGTCACACTACTACAGTCCCTTTTGTGGACAGTCGTGTTTTAAGATATAGCCAGTTAGGGGTGGGGGAATAAGTGATTCTGGGGCACTACACAATACCACAATTTAAAAGTGTACCTTTGGTAGCTGTGCCAATTTTTTACCCAGTATTTGTTTATACAGGTTTTGTTGAAGAGGCATCGCTACAATGACTTCAACACTATCTTGACTAACCAAACGATGGTGGAGCTAAGCCTCTCCACCAGCGACAACTATCTCATCCAGATCAAGGCCCTGAGCGACGGGGGAGAAGGGGCGGGCAGTGAACCCATCCACATCCATAAATTAAGTGAGTGCCTCTCGCACCTTCCTCGACCACTTGAGTGCTTTAGTGACGATTCAATAATCCAAAAATGGAAATTTATGTCGGCTTCATTGCGTCCCTTTCCATCCGTGCGTAACCGACTGATTTTCAGATGCAAGGAGAGCGACCTTTTTAAAAATGCGCGTACACCGTCATCTGTCTCTGCCATGGGGTTATTATTCCTTGTTGACTAGCTGCATGGCACTGCGGCATATAAAATCGCACCGTGCTGCCCCCCTCGCCTCCCCACCCCCCCACCACCACCCCCCGCTGGGAAAGAACTGTGAGGCAGCTCGCTTTCTTTAAAGATATCTGCTCTTTGATGCGATACAGGCCTTATCGTGTGAGTGTACTTAAACGGTCTGTTAAAAGCCGTTAATAATGTAGATATGGGAAAACTCACAGTCGCGTTTTGATTTATGACGACTTGTCAGGAGATTTTAAGCATAGCTGGGCTCAAATCCAGTTGTTTCTTGTAATAATAGCGGGATATATTTGGTTGTTCACGAGCTTCCTCTGCCCGTTCTTTTGGTTTCAGGCATGGGAGCGCGGGGGTCGGGAGTTGCTTTCCTCAGCCCGTGGTCTCTCTCTGCAGTCTTCATCAGTGCTCTGCTCAGCTTGTCCTGGTGAAGGCTATTCAGAGCCCTCCCCTCCCCACTACCCCGACCCATCCATTCAGACTTTCTTCCGTTACTCCTCCCATGGACTGGCAGAAGGCCCAGGCGTCAGCGGCAGGACTGGAATGGACCCGACGCTATGGAATTAACCGTGACGCGAGATATTGAGGAAGCTGTAATACCTTAATAGGTTTGTCAGATAGACATGATAATTTGTGTGCATGATAACTTTCAGTATTTTACTACGTCATAAGTGCCGCCATGGTTTAGGTATATTTGAAACATTTTGTTTCTGTTTTGGCCCATGAATATACTTCCGTCTGGAAGTTACGTCTACATGAGCTACATTGGATGAGGATCCTTGGAGATACTAATGCCTTAAATCCATTTCACACATACCAAAGTAGGTGACAGAGACATTTGCTTTATGTAATTAGAACTTACAATTTTGGGGTGTTTCAACTAGAATATGTTGCTTAGGAGAAGTGTATCCGGGAGGACGAAATCAACTTAACTGAAAAAATAAATTGGTTACTATTAATAATTTAAAGTTGAAAAAAAGTATACAAAAGTTCTACATTATCCTGACTCCAACATGTACACTGTTAAATCAAATGTTTCGATTTTTTTTTAAACTTCTGCTGCTACTGCAAAAAAAAAGAACTTCTCATTGCATGCTTGTGTTTTTTAGCTGGCTTTGTCAAAGGGACCAGGGCTGTGGAGCAAATCAAATGTGCCTCACTCACTTATGTGTGCATGTTGAAACAGTATTTGTCTTCTTATAGAGCCATAAGGCTCCTGGGCTTCAGACCTTCCACGCAGCTCACAGACAGGTCCTGCCATTTTGTTCCATCTCATACTCCTAAATAATAAATGCCTATCCGTTGCTGCATCCAGAGTCTAGAGAAATGTGGCAATTTTCGGAGGGTAGAGCAGTATGGTGTTACTATGTCGAACAGATCCCATGTGTGCCGTTTCCCCTTCTACATTTAGACAGCCTGTGTTCTAGATACGTACAGTATACTGTATCCTATTACGACAACACGGACCATCATCTCTGTGCCAGTTGACCAGTTGTGGGCCAGTGGACTGAGGACTGCGGAATACCAGTGCCTTGACTAGAGCTCACACCTTTTCTTTGTAAATGGCTTTCAGGAAAGATTTACGTTTTAGAAAAGTCATTGTTTTCTTTTCCGTCTTTAAAATTAGATTAGGAATAATTAGATTAGGAGCTCCCGTTGGCAGTGGCAGAAGCCCATTAGCAGAAAGGGTCCAGTGATTAAATTTTCATAGAGACAAGTATACTGGAGCGCCGAAGATGAAAAGGGTTGAGAGCTTTAAGAAAGGCAAAATGGATTGAGGTTTAGGGTGGACGTTTTTGGTTCCAATGTTTGCTGCCTGCCATAGTAAACGTATGATTTGATTAGTAGAATAATCCATAAGAATAGAATAAACTATTAAGGCATCTAAATAAATGATGCAAATTCCGTGCTGAAAAGCCTTGACTGGGGATAGAGGAAAGGGCTGGCTGTCATTTTATCTCCGTTGACGTACACCGTGTGAAGCTGAATAGCATCTGGAGTCGCTATCTTGCCTTTAGTTTTGCCATGCAGAGGGATGTTTTTTTTTAAAGATATATTCCTCAAGGCATTCCTCCTCTCTACCCCCCTACAGAGCCGATCGAATCACATCTTCAATACCCCTCCCCTTACAGCCACATGCGCTTTTGTTCAAAGTTGCATTTCAAAACATAAACTGTGAGCTGGGGAGAAAATGTGGGGTTCTGCGGGCACTATAACGCAATTGAGGACGGTAGATTAAAAGAAACCTTTACATAGAGGTGCGTCATATCTTACAATGTCTGTATGACATGGAAGCAAACGGTCAACTGCACTGCTATACTGTACACATTACTGTGCCTTCGCCGAACATGGGACCAAGCGTGGTTCTTAGGTCATAGAGGCTGGCGTCTGTGTTTTGCACTCCTTGCCCAAAGTCGAATGAAAGCACAAGGAGGCGATGCTGTCCTCGCTTTACTGACGGAACAGGTGTGCAGACCCCAGAGGCCTCGTAAAAGTCCAGCCGACATTATCAGGCTGTCCCATCGGCTGCTCGGCTGGTTTCATAAAGCTCTGTGCTCGTTGATTAGACTGGTGCAGACCAGTCAATGGGATATTGATTTTCCCGCTCCATTATTGCAGCTGTCACAATTCAGCTAGTTGATTGACTGATGGCCACATTCTTGTTCCGTCTTTTTTGTTCGGTTACAGTCAGAGATGTTTGAGATGTCCCACGACCCTTGCCGTTGTCTAGTTCTGCAAGGGTTTAGACCTAATCTGATTTTATGCTTTACAAAAATGAGTTATTACATGAAAATAGTACATTTATCGTACATTGTGACTTTGAGTTTAAGCACTGACCTAAAACTGACTCGCTGTGCTATTTAGTTTTTTCCTTTCTTTAAGTCAAATCTTAGTAATCTTTAATGGAATGTTATGTTCATGTTCAAGTTTTCGTGTGTCTTTGTTTTCCACAACATAAAGTATAATCCTCTTTGTGGTATGATTCTCTAATAGATGAGAATGCTTCTGAAAAATAATATATTAGCAGTGGTGTAACTTATGAACAAATATGATAACCTCACCACCTAACTACCAACTGAGAAGTTGTTTTTCAGTGGTTAACTGTATGGCAGTTTTCCAAAGCTATGTTAGAATTTCCATAGTGCTATTTCAAGTCACTGTTCCTTGTTGATCCTGTTCTTGCTCCATAGAAAAAGACCCCACACGTTCTTGCCTTTAGCTGTGATAAATATCACCAAGTACATTTGAAAGAAAGTGAACAAAATGGAAGAAGAATACAGGAATAAAGGTTCAAATTAATACATTTCTACACATCAATACGCAAGACAATTTACAGTACATCCACAAAGTCTAGTTGTTTAAATTGGTTAATAATGTGGATAATGTAATAATTGCTAGAAATGTGTACGGTGTAAATAGCTTGCATATATATTTTTAAACATGGCCAGCAAAGACTATTGCCTATTGCTTTTATATACTTCAGTGTGTTCATTGACCTTAATACTGGTGTATTAATCAATTATCTCTGTGAGATACTGACCTGTAGAGATGCATTTTCATATTGAAAAGTAACCATTTTGTCTTGTATACTAAAATTGTGCATGTTCATCATTGTTTTGTGAGTTTGTGTTGATTTTTCTAAAACTTAATAAAAATGTTTCTTCCAACAAGCAGTCCATTGAGTACCCTGTTTACAATCTAGCCCTAAGGATGTTGAGCCGAGCCCTGATCAGCTAATGCTGCAATTATACATAAACATGAATATATATTACTCAACAGTCTTCTTTGAGCAGAGCCATCCACTCCCCATTGAAACACAATGCTGACTGATTCAATCTGATAGCATGGCATGATGTAAAGGGCAAAACCGTATGTGGTCGGAGGAGACATTGTGTTTCTTGTGATTGTTCCTCCAATGCAATCAGGGCACCGGAAGCACATACAACCATAATGGTGCATCGAATAAAATAAAAATAAAAATAAACAAAACTGCCCTGTCTTCTATATCACTGTGCTAATCTTATGGTTTATGCTCCCATGCCCCTGATAACAAATAGCAGATTACAAAGGTGGGAGCGGTTGGACCTGGAAGGAAATGGATATATTACTGCAGTCTATTCAGATAACATGTTTGCATAGCAGAGTTTGCATTAAATCCAAATTAAACTTTTGTAAAAACTTTCGACTCTGTAGCTATAAAGTTAAATTAACTTTTAATCCAAAATATAAATAAGTTATTTTAAACAATACACCAATTAGATTCTGCAAACTGGAATCAGTAGAGAGGGCAGCCAGCTTTGCAGACACTTTAAAAGTATGTTTTTGAGAAACAATGGAGGTCAATGGAATATGAATACACTGATCCGGTTCCGGTCCGTTAAGACTTAATATCGAGGTAAAGAATAGGCATAAGGATTTAACAAAAGTTCAATGTCTGGATGTGCACATGAATGAATCACGCCTGTATTCTGATCTCAGAAATCACTTAACTGTTTAGCGTAGACACAACCAAACCAAAGGATTATGGATTAAGGATAAGTATTAGGTACATTTGCTTACATTGAAGCATAATACTGAAAACGTGGTTTCCTTATTTAATACAAAAAAAGGTCTTAAGATATGCTTGATTCACCGAAATGACAAGCAACCCTTTTTAGTCACCGGTATCTAAAAAGGATTACTTTGTGTCATGGAAATTTGCAGAACAGAGTGCTGTTTCAGAATATAACCAGCTATTTCATCAAAGCACAGACATGCAGGGTCTTTCTCTATTGTGTATTTTACCCATTATGACTACCACACAGGGATTGTATCAATGATTATGTTTTCTTTGTTTCTGATACTTCAGTCATGCATGAGAAAGGAACCACCTTCAAACAAGTTGTCCGTATTATAATTTTTAAAGTTCAGAATATTTCTTATCCAAGGAAATAGCAATTAAATCACATTTAAATAACAATGAACCAGTGGTTTCAAATGTCATTATTTTCCACAGTATGTTAACTATTTAACCGTATAACTATGTATGATTTTGTGATATAACTCGTTGCCCGATGAGTGACGCATTTCCTATTTGAGACTTCCCGTGAGAGAAATACAGGTCTGTGGGCTTTACAATGTGTGTCTACAGTCAGTACAGATTTTACATTTTCTGGCATTCAATAAATTAAAACAGTGTTGCGCTGAATCACTTGTTTAAAAAAAAAGATTCGGGTGGAATGGGAGAACTGCATCCTCAGTGATGACAAAGGTATTGTTGGACTACTGTCAAAACCACAAACAACCAACCAAAATAAAGTAAAAAGAAGGTTGAGCATGTAAACGTTTGCAAGGAAACATGCAGTTCAGTTCAAAGTTCTGTAGGTTCTCTGTTCAAAACAAACTTAAGATGACGCCCCACCTTTGTATCGGTTTCACCGCGCGTAGATGCTAATGGGTTCGTGCTTATTCAATGACCATATAATTGTTGCACTCAGTGCATCAAGCACAGGAAGATAATGACAAAATTAGTTTTGTGGAGACTTACTTCCAATACCGTCTTTTTCAGCCAATTATCTATGATGTATCACAAAGCAACAGAGATGAAATTGACAAAAATATGAAACTGAACCAAGAATGGAGATTACAGTATAAAGACAGGTAACCTGCATGCATAAATATTACAGTTGTTGTTTAAGAAGATATGTATGGAAAATATTCATTAGCAACTCGTATTTTTGTGAAAATATATGTCCCCATGATCTTTTTCAAGTATTAATAGCAGCTGTGGCAGCAATAGTTTTTAATAACAGCCTTATCTTTATATTAGAACAATCCTTTGTCCAGGATACCAGGATACCAGGATACCAGGATCCACTTTCATTACATTTTCATATAAGGAGACAATACAGTGTGTGGGTTAAATTGATTAAAACCAGATGCTGTTTTCTTCCACTGACATTTCCAGCACTTAGGAAACTCCCAGTGGCTTTGAACCGGTGTCTTGAGATCAGGTCATTATTATCAGAAGACTGTTTGCACCAAATGCCGCATAATTAAAGTAGTGAGCAACACTGAACATTTTACTAATTAAAAAGAAATGCCAACCTCATCAGACGACACTGGGTGTGAATCACAGAGCGGAATTTGGAAACAAAGTGTCAGATTAAAGTGGGACACTGATTCCCTACTGAGTACAAATACACGTTTTGCTTCACATTGGAGCACAGCAGCGTACCAAGTTCTGTGATGTTCATCCAACGTTGCAAAAATACATTAGCACTGTGAAGGAGTTCCAAACCTCTCTGTTTTGCACGTGAAACAGTCAATATAAAGGTACACTCAGTTTGTGTCTGGAATTCAGTTTGTGTTTGAAACCAGTGTTACAAAAACACTGTTGCTTTGGTATGCAAGGCAGAGCACGTGCCCCGCCCGCATCCCTCTCTACTTCTCCCCCTGCGTAGCTCATTGACTCACCTCTTCTCTACCCCTTCCCCGTTACCGCCACCTGCACCATATTGTGCACGGTTGTGCTTCAAACTATAAACAGTGAGCTCGGGGGTTGTGTGGGCATCACAACGCAGCTGAGAAGTCTACCTTTAAAGCATACAAACGGCATTAGCCTTGATGAGGAGAAATGCTAGTTCAGCTACAACGAAGATACATTTCTGTTCTAAGCAGTGCAGGGCTCCCAGACTCTGTCTCTGGACATTATGGTTCCTCCATCAGTGTTCGCTAATTAGGAGGCCGCCTTTTCAACAGACGACAACAGAAGGGACACAGGATGGAGGCCTGGAAATGAATCACTGAAGTTTATTAATGAGGGGATATCAGTCTTGTGCGGCCAGAGAACCATTTGAAAGGAGGGATCAGAGGCTAGCTATCCGTCACTCTGGAAACCACAGACATCAATAGAGGAGGCTTTCAAAAGCAATCTTTAAGGGGGGTAATACTCAAGAAGGAAACACAAGTAATTCAATAAGTAACTGAGAATAACGCATTTATAATTTTTGCCTTTCATTCAGCACTTCTAGTACTTTTTCCTGACCAAATATGGACTGTATAGTTGTATCTTTATGATGCTTCAAGTAGGCATTCGTCTTCTATTCCTGAAAAGATGTCCACATAAACACCATTTAATGGGATAGCTAATTTGGTGATCCCTTCTGTAGAGCGTGTTTTCAGAAGGCATTTTTGCCATCGTTATTGGCAGACCACTATCACATATCTCTACAAGAGATTCTGCTCATTTCCCCCTAATTAAAAAGGGTTGGATATCTCACCAGGTTGATTATGTGTTAGATTGCCTTCTGGCTAGATCTCACCATCCTTTGTTTACAATATTCAGTCGCAAGATAATAAGCTCAATTTACTTCGTGACTACATCAGCATGGGCTTATATTGCATCGATATTGTGCATAAACTGATGTTATTGCACTACACATCGATGCACAAACCTTAATACACAGGTTTGTGCATGTGTAACACATGCACAAACCTGAGTTTTGACAATACAGCATTAGACTTTGCAATTAGCATTCTACTAAATGTTACGTTATAAATACTACTGTTTACATGCACTCATATTCATGAGTAACCGAACAATAAGTGAGCACACGCGAAGGTAGTCGTTGTTGATGTCGGCAGGCCAAGATGGTGTCATGACTGGTGGTGGTTGTGACCCAAGCGCAGACGGTTGAGAGAAGGCACGCAGGCAGGCAGACGGTATACAAG
>JAODLI010000014.1:1281163-1332322 GCA_027575585.1 Percopsis omiscomaycus | reverse complement strand
CCCCCCCCCCCCCCCCCCCCCCGAGTTTTCCCCCTTTCTTAGCTAACAAGAAAAAAAAGAGCGATTTCTCTCTTTAATTTTTTTTTCTGGAATTAAATCAATTAATGTGAATGTACAGAATGTAATATCTGTTTCTGAGGCTTTCTGGATTTGGGTGTGTGTTTTGTATCCGTCTACTTGCTGAGGTGTTCTTCTAATAGGCTCTCCAGGCTACAGCATTTTGAGCGGTTCCTGGTTTCATTCAGTTTGCCTTCAAATGTGTAACAGTTGTAATTCCTCGGCCCGACCCTGATGCGTTTAAATGCTGGAGCCATTTTGTGCCTTGACAACATCTTTCTCGCACTTTTTATTAACTCTTCTCTGAATAACCTGGTGCTAGACTGTCTCTGCCCTGGCACTCAGTGGAACCTCCCCCCCTTTTCGGAGCCTGAACTCTGATTGGCTGCTGTGGTGTGTCATGCTGTTCTCAGTGTTTCCTCTCTGAATCTGTTCTGGAATGCCCTGTGTGGATCTGAGATGTGCAGCCCGCGCACACTAACCCCCGTTTGTGTCTGTCTGTCTAAAATGATAATATTTCCAGGGAGTTGAGAAAAAAACAACCCCATGCATTTACCTTTCAGTAAGCTACCCATTTTTAGAGTAAGTTTTATTTCAAATTTTTGTTTTTTAATGTCTTCATTTTCGCTACATCAGTTTCGTCCCCCGTCTTCTGTTGGTACATGAGAAATGATCTGCTCAAATTCACGTGATCTACCGTTGTGGATTCTGTGTGTGTGTGTAATAATCGGATGAAAATCGATGTATTTGCATGGGGGAGTGATCTAGCAGTGTGCCTGTCATCATAGTGTATACTGTGTGTGTGTGTGTATATATACATATATAAAATAATTATAATAACGTAGATGGGCTGTATGAGCAAGGCTGGCTATAATGCTCTTTTTAATAGGTGAGGAGACTGTGTGTGTGTGTGTGTATATTCCCCTGCTTAAGGGTAAATAAAGAGCGGTGTTTATGCGTCAGGTGGTGAACTCTGAGGGAACCTGGGTGCAGCTGGATAAGAACAGCGTGGTGGAGTTCTGTGAGAGTGACGAGGGTGAGGCCTGGTCTCTGGCCAGAGACCGCGGAGGGAACCAGTACCTTCGCCATGACGACGGTAAGACACGGACATAGCGCAGGCACATTCTGCACTGCACAGTGAAAATATAAATATTTATTTATTTCTATAATCATTTTTTTCAAACAGTTTATGTCAGTTTATGTCAGTTTAAGTCAATAAGTCTTAAGTCTCAATAAGTCAATAAGTGCGTTCCTGGACTACCATTCCTGGACTACCCAAATAGACTGTAACCGCCCCCATGTGCGACCCATACACTGTTTGGTTTCAAATTGATCGCTTACCACATAATTACTGGAGATGCCGATTGATTGATTAAAAAAATATATAAACATGCTAGTAATCTGTGGAATAATGTCAAATTTGTTGAACGCAATGCTTATCACCTCATCAGATGTTTACACTCTTGTTCTCTCCTTTTTTAGAACAAGCTTTGCTGGAGCACGGTGCCCAGACACCCCCGCCCAGCCCGTTTTCTGTGCAGGCCTTCAACCGAGCCACCTCCAACGGCGCACAGGGCTTCGACTACGGCATCTCCAACAACAAAGGTGAGCTCAATGTCGCACTGGTCGCCTTTTACAAAGGTCGCCTTTACAAAGAGACACGCGTGGAGTTCTCATTCATTCTCGGCATGACTTCACCTCTGCTACAGCTCCTTGGTTTTGTTTAGGGCGCAGTTTTGACTGCTGTTTCGACTATTATGTTTGGTCTGGGACCATTGGTCTTTCCCACTGTTTCATATTTGGAAATAATTAGAAAATGTTGTTTGATTCTTAAAATCCGAACGTTTTAATAATTTGGAATTATGGATTTGTTGTAGTTTAGAGAGGGTAACAAACCTACCTCAACAACCCCTAGTGGTGGAATGTGGTACATACTATTTGTCTTTCACAAGTGCCATCAATTAGTCACTGATCTGCCATTTCTTTTTCTTTTTTTCTTTTGTGCATGATTCTTATTGTGCGTCTCGATTTTACAATGCCTTACATTATTGCAATGTCAGGCGTGCGTGCGTGTGTGTGTGCGTGCGTGCATGGGCCAGTCAATGTGCTTCTGTCAACTTGGACCTGACGTCTATTCGGCGGTTGCAAACCTCACTGAAGCGACGCAAGGGGTTTGCCCAGCACAGGCCACTGGCTAAACACGACCCTGTGGCGTCACCCATCACCTCACATGGATTTAGTTTACGTCCCTTAGACACCTGCCACCTCCACCCAAACCTCAACTCTCCAACATACCGACCCCAGTTGCCTTGTGGGAGATCACTGACTGATCGATGGATAACCTAATGATAAATACTGAATGACTTGCAATCCCCCTGTAGGAGTCCTATAAAACCATAGTGTAAGTTGTAGCTTTTCCCCTTCCTCTGTCTCCCATATTCGCAGGTGACCGGTTGAGCGCCATACTGAATTCCATTCAGTCTGGGCCCTTCCTCCCAGCAGGCCCCTCCTCCATATTTGAGCAAGCCGCCCAACCTCCCTCCTCTTCCTCCTCCCCTGTCCAAAGTCCATTTGTGTTTGGGCAGCCCCCCTCCCAACTGTCTCAGCCGCAGCCACGGCCTCCGAGTAAGTCTGTCCGTCTGTCTGACAGTGTCGGCGCTTGCTTGCACAGATGCTGGTGCCCTCTCCTCTCCTCCCAGCCTCTTGCCTCCTTGGTTTGAATGTACTGACTTGTTCCGTGTTTTACTTTTCTTTTGGGAGAGGGGGGGGGGGGTTGGTGTCAGGGGCTGATGTGTTGAGCAACGTTGCTGTTATGTTGTACCTAATTTGTCTTGGGCTGAGCTGCTTGTGTGTTTAATTTTGTTTTTATATGCTTGCTCTTCTTCGAGTCAGCTGTTCCTTCGACATCATCTTCATCCCGGCGTCGGCGCACAGCTCCATAACCTCCATCCTTGCTGAGTGTCTTGTTCCGCTCTCTGCCTCAACCAGCCCAGTGCTCCACTACAAACATTAAAAACATTAATTCCTATAGGTTATTGCTTACAAACCTCTGACGCAAGCTGATTTGAATTAGGTCTAATCACTAACTAAATGACTTTTAAGTTAAGTAAATGGATGATAATAATAACACTAAGTTAATAACTAGTATATCATTAAAATATGTCCCGTTTCTCTGCCTGTATATCTCTCTTCTGTGGCCTCTCAACATCTCTCTAAATCTTTCTCTCTACCTGTCTGTCTATCACCTTTATTTTGTCTATCACCTTCCTTTCTATCTACCTGTCTTTTTCTCACCTTTCCCTTAATTTGGGATTATCTCCATCTATGGCTATGATATCTTCTTCTTTTTCTTCTCTCCAATTTTCCTTCTTGCCCTGCCTTGGTAATGTGTCAAACATTGATGCCTCTCTCTTCCCTCTTTCCCTCGGTGATGGTCTCCCTGCATTCTGTGCCTTGTTTTTTTTCTTTGCCTGCTGCCGTTCTCTGCTGTAGACGGTTCATCGCGCGGCCTTGCTTCTCGCGAGCGTGTGCATAAAAGCGGTGCATCCGTGGCGGGGCATTGCACTGCTCTCTCATCTCTTGCTCTCAGGCAAAAGGGTGGGTAATACCGCAGCACGCATGTCTCCTTCAGACCAAACAGAGGGTGGGTGGGAACTTTGGGGAAACCCAATCTGTTCCCTACTCAAATAAAGGAGCATTTTCTTGTCGTTTTATGTCTCTCAAACTGTATCCATAACAAAACAAACAAAAAAGGCAAAACATGGAGTAAAAATGATTATCCACACGAATAGCACTGCATTTGATCAGCATGAAATTGGCATATTTTTGTACATATAGAGGTGGTTTAACAGTCTCATTCCCTTTTTAATATGGTATATTGCTTTCCTGGTTTCTGGTAAATGCCAGAATAGTTTCAATTATTAATGTGGCAGAATATTCTCAAGGCTGGGCTGGAATCCATCTTTTATCAGCTATTCCATGACCCATTAGCTACCCGTATCCATCTCAGACATTAGACAATGCCGTGCTCCAGTAAAAGTCTGTTCAGATCCTTTGTTTTAAGTCTTTGTCTCTGAACACTGTCATGTGTTTTGCGAGGTATAACATATCTTTCTCCTTTGGTACCTTGGTTATACGATTGTCTTCCCCACCGCTTCCATGTTCTTCCGTGTTTTCTTTCCATTCATTATTTTGTTTACTTCTCAGATGTTGCGTGTTGTGCCCACAGTTGTATGGATGCCCTTGTACCTCTGCACCAACCTCATCTTCCGGTCTAATCATTTGTGAATTATGAATGTCTAGGTGAACGAGGGAACCTGTTGTCCAGTGCGCGGCCCATGTCTCCCGCCTCCAAGCATCGCCAGGAGAGCCGTTCCCCCAAGCAGGAGAATCGGGGCATCCGCTCAGCGGAGAGAACAAAGACCGGCGAGGGGGGCCTGTCTGCCAGCGAGGCCCTCATCCTGAGGTCGGACACGGCCAAGCTGAGGTCTGACTCCCACAGTCGCTCCCACTCGCCCAACCACAACACCCTGCAAGCCCTGAAATCGGATGGGCGAACGGCGGGAATGCGGTCCGAGTCCCCGAACTCCGGCTCTCGCTCCTCCTCCCCGAAACAGAAGGGGCTATCCTCCTCTTCGGGGAGATCCAGTCCCTCCGGCACCTCCTCGCATCACTCCTCTTCGACCAATAACGACAAGAACCTCCCGCCCAAAGTCAGCCCGTCCTCCAAGGCCCGGCTAGACCCTCCCAGAGAGAGGTCCAAGTCAGACTCCTACACCCTGGACCCAGACACTTTAAGGAAAAAGAAAGTTCCACTCACAGAGCCGCTGAGGGGCAGGTCGACCTCCCCCAAACCCAAACTGTCTCCTAAAGACCCGAACAAAGGGGGAATCGGCAATGCGGAGAATCGCGCTCCGTCGCCGCATGTCACCCAGGAGAACCTCCACAGTGAAGTGGTGGAGGTGTGCACCTCCAGCACGCTCCTCTCCAACGACGAGGCCAACGACGACAACGGGGACGCTCCTAATGCCGAGGAGGGCTCCTCCAAGGTGCACTTCAGCATTGGCAAAGCCCCCGTCAAAGAGGAGCAGGAGAGCCGCTCCTCGCCCAAGGTGAGCCGGAAGACCTCCAGTCGACACGTGCGTCCCAAGAAGGACAAGTCAGGCCCTCTGTTCAAAGGGGAGGGCACTTCCAGGCTCACGGAGCCCGCCAAGCAGGCCATGTCGCCCTCTGTGGCCGAATGTGCCCGAGCAGTCTTCGCAGCATTCCTGTGGCACGAGGGCATCGTCCACGATGCCATGGCCTGCTCCTCCTTCCTGAAGTTTAACCCAGATTTGACCAAAGAACACGCTCCTATTCGCAGCTCCCTGGGAGCGCAGGGTCCGGAGGAGAAGGAGAGCAAGTTGAAGAACCGCCATTCCTTAGAGATATCCTCTGCACTGAACATGTTTAATATCGCTCCCCATGGCCCCGACATCTCCAAGATGGGCAGCATCAACAAGAACAAGGTGCTGTCCATGCTGAAGGAGCCCCCATTGCCAGAGAAATGCGAGGATGGGAAAGGAGACGCTGTGTCCTACGAGATGACCTCTCACCCCGCAATGAGGTCAAAGTCCATCCTGCCACTCACCTTACAGCATCTAGTGGCCTTCTGGGAAGATATCTCAATGGCCACCATCAAGGCGGCCACTCAGAACATGATCTTCCCCAGCCCGGGTTCCAGCGCCATCTTGAAAAAGAAGGAGCACGAGAAGGACGGTAAAAAGGCTAAGAAGGACAAGAAGAAGAGGGAGAAGTCGGAGGTGCGTCCCAGGGGGAACCTGTTTGGCGAGATGGCTCAGCTCGCCATGGGGGGACCAGAGAAAGACACCATCTGTGAGCTGTGTGGAGAGTCTCACCCTTACCCCGTCACCTACCATATGAGACAAGCGCACCCAGGTGAGACTATTGGTTGTTTTGCTTCTATTACTGATGCTTTAGAAACCGAGGGGTGTATTATACAAAACAGGTTTTTGCCTAGTTTGGTCATGGATCCTGATGTTTGAGAAACGTGAGATTGGCATTTTTAATTTTAAAGGTAAAAAACACTGAGTCTGAATCAGCTCCAGTTTCTAGGTCACAACTGGGACTTCCACATAAAATTTGCATCAGCCCATAGCTGCAGTCTTATCCAGAGACACATCCACTCGCCCCGACCCTACCCTTTCCCACACTTCAAATCGGCCAGCAGCAAGTTGCATATAAATATAAATGAATGACTGAAAAATAGGCTGTTTAGTTCTGTGTGTGAAAGGAGGCTGGAAAATAAATTGCCTAAAATATTTCCAAACTCCATTGCCATGTGCCTTGACATGACTCTAACTTTGTGCTCAACGCCAGGCTGTGGCCGCTATGCTGGAGGCCAGGGCTACAACAGCATTGGCCACTTCTGTGGTGGGTGGGCTGGAAACTGTGGGGATGGAGGCATAGGAGGCAGCACCTGGTACCTGGTGTGTGACCGCTGCAGGGAGAAGTACCTGAGAGAAAAACAGACTGCTGCCAGAGAAAAGGTATTTCCTTCCCCCTTCCAGAAACATGACCAGTATAATGTATTCCTACCTGCATGTCCCCGTTAAGACTGAACAAATCTACGCTTTCCCCCAGGTGAAGCAGTCCAGGAAGAAGCCTCTGCAGGTGAAGACGCCGCGCGCGCTACCCACCATGGAGGCCCATCAGGTGATCCGGGCCAACGCTCTGTTCCTGCTGTCCCTGAGCAGCGCCGCCGAGCCCAGCATGCTCTGCCACCACCCTCCCCGACCTCTGCACTCCCACCTGCCCAGCCTCAAGGAGGGCGTCTCGGACGAGCTCCCCAACAAGATGGGCTGTCTGTACCTGCAGACACTAGCCAGGTACCCAGTGGCCCACGTGAACGTAAGAATACAAAACGACGTTGAACAGTTGCTTCAGCTGACCCTCTGCTCTCCTCTCTCTCCCCCCTCAGGCAGCACACAGAGAACTTTGGTGCCTACCAAGATGAAAACCTCTTCCAGGATGAGATGCGTTACCTGCGCTCCACCTCTGTCCCCGCCCCTTACATCTCGGTCACCCCTGACGCCTGCCCCAATGTATTTGAAGAGCCGGAGAGCAACATGAAGTCCATGCCCCCCAGGTAGCATCTAAATGCGGTCCTTTTGGGGCCACTTGCGTAACAAACTTTGCGTGTGTTATTTTAGATCTAGCCTGGTAAAACCACCTATGCCTCTACGTTTTGCTTTGCTTTACATATCAGTCTGGGAACTCTCAAGTGAAAACTGTTTGTCAGCAGGGCGGTGCCACTAGGTGTCAATCAAATCTTTAGCAGGGTATTGGGACCACCTTCAGCTAATCAGAACCACAAACGATGATTGGGGCACCCCAAACCAAAGAACAACTTGGGGAGTCAGTCTGAATCAAAATGTTTGTTTGTTGGGTAAAGAACCACTGGGACAATCAGCGTCCAGGTGGACAGTTCAGTTGGTCCCAACAGCAATTAAGTGCCTGTGTTTGTAAAATCCTGCAGAGCTAAGCAAGGCGTAGAGGCGGAGCTTCCAAAATCAGGGTGGTCTTACCAGGCAATTTCACTTCTGTAGTCAAAACGGTTTCGAGTTGAATAACAGAACTTTGTCTTGTCATTTGTGCCCTTTTAGTCTTGAAACAAGTCCAATAACGGACAGTGACACGGCAAAGCGCACAGTGTTCCAGAGGTCGTACTCTGTCGTTGCTTCAGAGTATGACAAGCAACACTCCGCTTCCCCGGCGCGCATCAAAGCTGTGCCCAGACGCAGGGTCCACAGTGGTGACGCAGGTAAGAAATGCATCTCATTGGGTTCCCATCAGTCTAACGGTTAGACACCTATATAGAAATATGCGTATCCCTAACGATGTCATTTGTAAACCCGGCCCGTCTCCTCATCCAGAGGTAGGTTCGTCCCTGCTACGACACCCGTCTCCGGAGCTCTCCCGGCTGATCTCCGCCCACGGCTCCCTCAGTAAAGGGGAGAGGAACTTCCAGTGGCCTGTCCTGGCGTTTGTCATCCAGCACCACGACCTGGAGGGCCTGGAGGTGGCCATGAAACATGCACTCAGGAAGTCCGCCTGCAGGGTCTTTGCCATGGAGGTACGCCCATCTCTCGTCTATAGCATCTCGGTCTTACAGCTACAGTAGCAATAATGAGTGCTAGTTCTACATCAGTGAGCCAAGGTCGCTGGCAGGGTAATTGGGGACCTTCTGTGCATCGACCTGCTATGTTTGTACGCGCATGATTACAGTTGCTATTGTATAAGTAGTGTGCAGTTAATAAGGCTAAACGGGATGAACCACCATGAACAACCGCTCCGCTTCTCTCAGGCCTTCAACTGGCTGCTGTGCAACGTGATCCAGACCACCTCCCTGCATGACATCCTGTGGCACTTCGTCGCGTCCCTCACCCCGTCGCCCTTCGAGCCGGAGGAGGAGGAGGACGAGGAGAACAAGGGGAACAAGGAGAACGTGGAGCAGGTGACTCATTGGGAACGACTGACCATCCGGGATGACGCTGTCGTGTGCGTTTCTCCTGCGGCCGTATGTTAACCACTTCCCCCCCCCCCCGCAGGAGAGAGACCTCGGCGTGTGTGAGCACCCTCTGTCGGACATCGTCATCGCTGGGGAGGCGGCTCACCCTCTTCCCCACACCTTCCACCGGCTCCTCCAGACAATCTCTGACCTCATGATGTCACTTCCCAGCGGCAGCTCCCTGCAGCAGATGGCCCTGAGGTACTTTGCTCCACACCAGGCCTGGACCTTGGGGCGAACTGAGCTCAGAGGGTTCTGATTTGAATGGCAGGGGCCTGAAGCTTTCAAAAAAGGCCTTTTTGTCTCGCTTGTGTTGTCTTGAAAGTACAGAAATACACGCATGCGCTGTAGGTCATGGGCTTGTCTTTGCGTGTCGGTCCACACACACACACAACAGGCACAACATGAACATAACTTCCGTTGACTCTCCTTGTTAGGTGTTGGAGTCTGAAGTTCAAGCAGTCAGACCATCAGTTCCTCCACCAGAGCAACGTTTTCCATCACATCAACAACATCCTGTCCAAATCTGATGACGGCGACAGCGAGGAGAGCTTTAACATCAGCGTACAGTCGGGCTACGAAGCAATGAGCCAGGTCAGGACTCAGATGCACGTTAAGATGCATTTAGTTAATTAATTAATCTGAGGAACTGTTGTCCTCTGGCCTCTAACCAGTATAATGATATCAATATCATCAGGACAATAATGGTAATTGTGAAGGTGGTGTTGAAAGAAATTCTATATTTATACACATTTAATACTCTAAGTCATTCCAACTGTCACTTTCCTACTGCCCTTTTGTAAAAACCCTTTTGCAAGTTTTAATTGTATACCTTATTTTATATATATTTGATATGAACCGTCTTTACCAAGTCCAATTACGTTACATTACGTTTCTTAATTGTATACCTTATTTTATATATATTTGATATGAACCATCTTTACCAAGTCCAATTACTGAGCTGGTCAATGAGTTGTGTGTGTGTGTGTGTGTGTGTGTGTGTGTGGCGTCAGGACCTGTGCCTGGTGACCTGTCTAAAGGACCTGACCAGCGTGGTGGACATCAAGACGTCCAGTCGGCCCGCCATGATTGGCAGCCTGACCGACGGCTCCACCGAGACCTTCTGGGAGTCCGGAGATGAGGACAAGAACAAGACCAAGAGCATCACCGTCAGCTGCGTCAAGGGCATCAACGCCTCCTACGTGTCCGTCCATGTGGACAACTCCAGAGATATTGGGGTGAGGAAGACTCCATGAAGGCCAAATAAAGACCACAGCCATGTTTGTTTTCTAGTTTCTAGTCTAGGTTTTAACCCCCCTTAATCTGTTCTCTTCTATCCTATCTACAGAACAAAGTCACATCAATGACATTCTTATGTGGGAAAGCAATGGAGGACCTCTGCAGAATCAAACAGGTTGGGCTATTTGATGTGGTGTTTTTTAACTTTATAGTGAATGGGTTGGGGTGGGTGAGAAAGGGGAATAACTAGCATCACACAAACAGACTGGGTAGTACATTTTAGTAATAGTGTTTTGAAGTGTAGCTAGACCCAATTTGTTCACATGAAAGCCCTTCTGAAAACTGGGAAACGGAGCAGATCTGTTTGACTGGCATTTTAATTTTGCTGTACATATTAACCAGGGTTCCCATGCGTCCTGGAAGACCTGGAAAACAGTTGACCAATTTTCCAGTCATGGAAAACACATGGAAAATTTGAGAAAAATAAAATCCTGTAAAATTCTTTCAATATTCTCATATTTTCCTTTAGATGAGAATAAACTCCTCTTATCTATCAGAGATCCTCAAAACGGATAACATTGCCATCTGAAAGGGCTAAGTTATGTTCAGGTCAGAATAATATTAACGTTCAATTGGTAGTTTATGGACGAGAGTATTTTGAATAGGCTTCTCTCGGTTGTGTTGTGGAAACACCGTGAACACCCCCAAGTCCCGTAACATGGTAGCAGAATGTGCTATAGCCAACTTTTTAAATCAGACTTCCACAGAGGGGAACATATTGGTGAATGACACGATCCCTGCCTGTCATACCAGGTAGATCATCACTGAAAATGTCCTGGAAAAGTCCCGGAATAAACTGGGAATCCTGTTAACATATCCACTGTTTCTCCTCTGAATTGTACCCGTACATTTTAAATTAAAAGGTGGACATCTAGAATAGTATAGCATTGCAGTAGAACACTGTTTAGAGAAATGCTTCAAAGTTGTTCTAAAACAAATACACATAATTTATGGTGAGGAGACACTCAAGCCAGTTCAGTAATTATAATGTGTGAATAAGCCAGCTGCGTCCAGTTAGTAACTGCCCATTCCCAACGCCTCTTCGCCTCCAGGTTGACCTTGACTCTCGTCACATGGGCTGGGTGACCAGTGAACTTCCCGGGGGGGACCATCACATTGTCAAGGTGGAGCTGAAGGGTCCCGAGAACACCCTGCGCGTGCGTCAGGTGAAGGTGTTGGGCTGGAAGGAGGGCGAGAGCATCAAGATCGGAGGGCAGATCTCCGCCAGCGTGGCGCAGCAGAAGAACTGTGAGGCTGAGACGCTGCGAGTGTTTCGCCTCATCACCTCGCAGGTGTGTACACCTGTCTTCGGATAAAGTCTATCCAACCCATGTTTTGCTAGTTAGCTACAAGCTAACTGTACTACACATACTGTATTTGCATTAAATGACCTCTGTGTTCAGGTGTTTGGGAAGCTGATCTGTGGAGACGCAGAGCCCACTCCTGAACAGGAAGAGAAGAACCTGCTTTCATCACCGGAAGGAGAGGACAAGGTAACGGTTCTCCACTTTATCTGATGAATATTTCATGTATTGACCCTACGGATTCTAAACCTGTTGTCTTGTACTGTGTGTGTGTGTGTGTGTGTGTGTGTGTGTCCTCGTCCTCAGGCGCCGTCTGACGCAGACCTGAAGGAGCACATGGTGGGAATCATTTTCAGCAGGAGCAAACTGACGAACCTTCAGAAACAGGTGAAGGCTCAGCTCTGCATTCCAGCCAACGACCCACCAAGCAAACGCTCATGTTCCACAGTTGACTTGACGACCGTTTGCCCTCCTCCCAGGTGTGCGCGCACATCGTCCAGGCCATCCGCATGGAGGCCACGCGCGTCAGGGAGGAGTGGGAGCACGCCATCTCCAGCAAGGAGAACGCCAACTCGCAGCCCAGCGACGACGACGCCTCCTCGGACGCCTACTGCTTCGAGCTGCTGTCCATGGTTCTGGCTCTGAGCGGCTCCAACGTGGGCCGACAGTACCTGGCCCAGCAGCTGACGCTCATGCAGGACCTGTTCTCCCTGCTCCACACGGCCTCGCCGAGAGTACAGAGACAGGTGGGCCACTGTTGACGCATAACGTAACTAGAGAAGGCCCAGTAGAACGCATACCGTACATCTGCCTAGGAATTCCTACGTGGGGATTTTGGCCGTCATCACCCAATGATGAAGCATCCCTCCAAAAGGTTCCCAGTCTGGATCCGGATCACCGTCAAAAATCGAATGATTGGCACATGACCAACCTTTCCATAAAGTCCCACGAGAATCTGTCTAATTTATTGAAATATCTTGCTCACAGACAAACCGAGGGGAAAATATAACCCGCCTAAATAAGGGGAATATTAAATTGCATCCCAAACAAACTGTATACTAAGCCAATAAGTATGAGCTGATGAAGTATAGCTGAACTTTAGCAAATCTTGAATCACTTAACGGTGAATGATTATGGTGCGTTACGGCCAGTACCGTCTCGGCTAACCACTAGCATGTCGGTCCCCCGTCCGTCTAGGTGACGTCACTGCTCAGGCGAGTGCTCCCGGAGGTGACGCCCGTGCGACTGGCCAGCATCATCGGCGTGAAGGCGCTGCCGCCGGCCGACATAAGCGACATCATCCACTCGACAGAGAAGGGCGACTGGAACAAGCTGGGCATCCTCGACATGTTCCTGGGCTGCATCGCAAAGGCCCTCACTGTGCAGCTGAAAGCCAAGGGCACCACCATCGCTGGCACCGCCGGAATGGCTGCGGGCAAGGGTGTAACCACGGTCACTCTGCCCATGATCTTCAACTCCAGGTACGTTGGTATCAACTGTAATGGTTTCAGTAGGTCTCAAAGTGAGGGATGTCAAGATTTTAAAACATTCTTCTTTTTGTTTATTTAGTTGTATTACTTAATTGTGCATATGTTTCTAATTTGATCTTGTTTATTTTTTGATGCTATTATCTTGGCAATGCAACAATGCATGATCGCAGGTAGACAAGTACTTAACCTGGCTCCTCTTTATGCCATGTTCAGCTACATCCGCAGGGGTGAGAGCCACTGGTGGATGAAAGGTTCCACGCCCCCCCAGATTGCAGAGATTATCATAAAGCTGGTGAAGGACATGGCTGGTGTAAGGAACCATTACCTACTAACTACTACCTCGATTTATTATTTTCACATTCATGATAGTTTGTTGCTCGTATTTTTGATTTGGATGCAGATCTAGCGCATTCTAGTTCTATGAAGCAAATGTGTATTATGTGTTGTTTTGTTTCAGGGCCACCTGTCAGACGCCTGGTCCAGAGTCACCAAGAACGCCATCGCCGAAACCATCATCGCCCTGACCAAAATGGAGGAGGAGCACCGCTCCCCTGTCCGCTGCATCGCCACCACCAGGGTGCGCCCTTGAGTTACTGCTGTGCTCATCATTTACACACCGTCTGTCTGTCTGTATCCGGGTATTTACTAGCATGGTCATATTCATTTCTTCCTCAGCTCTGGCTGGCCCTGGCTTCGCTGTGCGTACTGGACCAGGACCACGTGGACCGGCTGTCCTCGGGTCGCTGGATGGGCAAAGATGGGCAGCAGAAACAGATGGTGAACCTTATATACCATAGAAAATTATAGGAACTATAACAAACCAATAGTTCTCACCCCCAACTAATAGCTACACTTGTGCAAATGCTTATCTCGTCACCGACACGTCATTGTCCTCCCATCGACCCCCGCAGCCCATGTGTGACAACCACGACGATGGCGAGACGGCGGCCATTATCCTGTGTAACGTGTGTGGGAACCTGTGTACGGACTGTGACCGCTTCCTGCACCTGCACCGCCGCACGCGCTCCCACCAGAGACAGGTCTGTAACCGCCGCCCACCTGAACGGGGCGGGGGGGGGGGGGCACTCCTGGCTGTGAGCCTTGGGATTTTAATGGTGCTGAATCTTGCTTTGCGGACTGAACCAGGTGTTTAAAGAGGAAGAGGAGGCCATCAAAGTGGACCTTCACGAGGGCTGTGGGAGGACCAAGCTCTTCTGGCTCATGGCGTTGGCTGACTCAAAGACCATGAAGGCTATGGTAGAGTTCAGAGAGCACACAGGTAACTGGCTAATCACCTAACTACGTAGGTGATGTGACAAAAAACTTAAGCACCACGGTTCTCTGCGGAAAAAGCCACTGAATTACTACCTAGGATATATGCTAAGGGTCTAATCTTTTTAGTTTCTTTACTTTGTCTAGCTCGCATGTCTCGCCCACGTTGCGATGTTCTGACAACATCGTTCTTTACGTAGGTAAACCGGCATCCAGTAGCTCTGATGCCTGCAGGTTCTGTGGTACGAGGAATGGAACTGAGCTATCTGCAGTGGGAAGTGTCTGCTCAGACCCAGACTGCCAGGTTTGTTAAAGTGTCCTATCCAAGAATTGTAGTCTAGGCCAGTGGTTCTCAACCTTCCTTGACTCATGGCCCCCCCTAGAAGAAGTGCTACAATCTACACTGCAGATTGTGCAGGAAGAACTTGCTGTCAGCAGCTTTCATGCCTTCCCTGTGCCTTCCAATGTTCTTGTTCCTTAGGAGTATGCCAAGCTAGCGTGCAGTAAGACCCATGCTTGCGGGCATCCCTGTGGCGGGGTCAAGAATGAGGAGAGCTGTCTGCCATGTCTGCACGGCTGTGACAAGGGCACGGGCTGTCTCAAACAGGATGCAGACGACATGTGTATGATCTGCTTCACAGAAGCTCTGTCCGCTGCACCCGCAGTGCAGGTACGTGCGATCTCTCCAACGCTTGTGGCCCGAAAACGTCACTGAAGGCCTCGAGTGACTTCCCCCTTTTGTCCTCATTTGTTGATGCTTTCTCTTTCTGTTCGCAGTTGGACTGCAGTCACGTGTTCCACCTTCAGTGTACTAGACGTGTGCTGGAGAACCGCTGGCTCGGGCCCCGGATCACATTCGGCTTCATGTCGTGCCCCATTTGCAAGGTAAAGTTTCACCTGTGCCATGCAAAGGTTTAACTCTGGAACAAACGGCTTGGAAATATTAATTGCATTAAAGAGGATTTAGCTTATTTAAAAAAATAGCACAAATATATATATATTTTTGAAACTTGTGTCCACCTCTTGCATTTAAAATGTCATAAATTGTTTGTGAGCTCGTCAGAAGTGTGAATAGTCATTAGAACCACCTATTATTAATATTAATGTCCTTTTTTTTTTATTTTTATGTATCCTATCCAGAACAAAATCAACCACTCGGTTATCAAGGACCTGCTGGACCCCATCAAGGAGCTTTATGAGGATGTGAGGAGAAAGGCCCTTATGAGGCTCGAGTACGAGGGCCTCCATAAGAGCGAGGCCATCACAACTCCGGGAGCACGCTTCCACAACGACCCTGCGGGCTTTGCGATGAACCGATATGCATACTACGTCTGCTACAAGTGCAAGAAGGTGCTGTGCGGCCTACGCGAGCCGGAACTATAATGTCAGCCTCTGTTTTGAGACGGTGAGAGGCCACACGCGTGGCTTGTGTGTTGACCGTTACTTCTCCTCATCTGCAGGCGTACTTTGGGGGAGAGGCTCGCTGCGATGCGGAGGCTGGGCAGGGGGATGACTATGACCCCAGTGAGCTGATCTGTGGAGCGTGTTCAGATGTCTCCAGGGCTCAGGTAAAAAGGTTCACCCCTTATCACATTCAAACTGCACGCAAAGGTGGTGATGAGCATAAAAATGCCCCAACTGTCATTTCATCGATCCCAGCCCTGATAATGAAATGTGCTCGCCAGATGTGCTCCAAGCACGGCACTGACTTCCTGGAGTATAAGTGCCGGTACTGCTGCTCGGTGGCCGTCTTCTTCTGCTTCGGCACCACGCACTTCTGCAACGCCTGCCACGACGACTTCCAGAGGATGACCAGTGTACCTAAGGAGGAGCTGCCCCATTGTCCTGCGGGTAGATTGTACTTTATTGGTCTCATGCGGAAAGTACAGTGGGCTGGGGGAAAAAATGAATAACACCAATGAATGAGAGAAAAGGGGACACAATTGTTTTTAAAAGCAGAATATTAATAATAAATAGATATAGCTACTAATTTAAGTGTTTATTAGTTATTATTGTCTTTCCTCTCCCAGGTCCCAAAGGCAAGCAGTTGGAGGGCACTGAATGCCCTCTGCATGTCGTGCACCCACCCACGGGTGAAGAATTTGCCCTTGGATGTGGGGTGTGCCGGAACGCGCACACCTTCTAAACAGCAAGAGACCCTTACCGGGAGGTTTTTCGTCTACTGTCGATTTCTGGCTGCTGTCGATGCTCAGCCTCGACGGGTGGCTCTTGTGTTGTCAGAAGGCCTTGGGCACTGGACCAGGCTTCCTCTGTAGCCAAGAGACCTCGGAGTCCGTTCCTCTACCGGCATGAGAGAGTCCTGACTGTGCTACAGACACGCTTAAGAGTCGTGGCTCCATTGGATTCAGAGGAACCTGAATGAAAAAAGAAAAAGAAATTAAATAAGAAAAATAAATAACTTGTGACGTGTTTGCATGCGGCCGTTGTATCCCCTCGGCTTCCATAGACGTCGCACACCTCCTGATCACTCAAGTGTAACAAACATATTGAAGATTAAACATTGAGTATGAATAAAATTTGCTTAAGGCAACGGTGGAAGAACATGGGTAGAATTAAAAAAAAGACAGGCCGTATTTCCAGCTTCCTTAATATGAATTTAAAAAATATTGTTGTATGTAAACTGATTTTTCGTAATCCTGTACAGTATTCTCCACTGTCGAGTGCATCATGGGTTAACGGACAAAAAATAGAAAAAAAGATGCGTTGGTGAATAAGACTGTTAAGAATGTCATGTTTTGGAGAAAATAGTGTACGATTTATCTAATCTTGTACATAATGATAGTATCAAAAATAGCTGTATTCCGAAGTTGCTACGCTCTTCACTTCAGTTTTGTTTAATATTCTGGGTTATGTTTTGAGCCAGAACTTTTAATGAAGTGCAATACTGGGTGTGCCTCCTATCTTGCAGCTGTTTAACCTATGGAATGTATGTCAATAAAAGCCACTGTACACTCTTTTTTTTTTTTTACAGTATACAGTTGTGTTCACCCCTTCAAAATGTCAGAGATTACGTCTGTAGTCTAGATAGGAATGGCAAGCATTCTCATGCCTGCAGTGAATGATGGTTGGATGTGGATCCCTTTTGTCACCGCTGTCAAATATAATAGTACCAAAACCCTTCCTTAATAAATAAATCATCTCACCAGTGAAACTGTAATTTCAAGGAGTGATTATTTAAGTTTTGAATGACCAGTCTTCTCACCAAATATTGAAATTGTACATTTTCTTATTGGAGGCAAGGGGTTGGGGGGTCTGAGAGAGTGTGACAAAAAAGCTGCTGTTATAAAAACGCTTAATACTTGTGAATCTGCTCTGTAATATTTGTGGTGGATGGAGTTGAATGGTAATAAACCAGGTTATCTGTTTGGCAAAGTACACAGTCTCATGTCTTAATGGGAGTTGACATTTCGACAAAAGACCCTAACTGACCTAATTTTCTTTTACATTGACGGTTTAACTACTAAAACAGATGAGACTATCTTCCAAATAGTTACGTACTAAATGTTTTATTTTAAAAATGTTCATGACTTTAATTTAAGTCATTTGAAAACTTTTAAGGAGGGGAGTGATAATATCTCGGGTGCGCCACAGCCATTTCACATAGCCTTTCCCCCATAATGCATCGCTGCTGTTACAACAGCAACACATCGCCATTTCAGGGATAGGGGGCAGAAACTCCCGCGAAAGAATTAGGTCAGCCGAGCTATACTAAAAACAGTGCAATCGTTTCTTAATTGAAAACGTTTTAAACTGTTATTATATCATATTAGTTGTGTACTGCGCCCGATGAGCGTTATTTGGCTGGTGCGAATGAGTTTTTCCATCGCCGGCCCGGGTTGACGAGTCAAGTCAGTGTTGGGATTTTTCACTGCTAACAGCTAACGTTAACGTTAGCGTAGTGTAAACACAACAAGGTAGGTTGGGTCGCCGAAATGTGCTAGCCGTCTAACTCAATCCATTGATGTACAAAACCGGCTTGTTCATTACCTTATTAATGGGATTTTATGTAATGTACAATTCAAAATTGTGTGGATACTGCGTGGATATTACTTGTATAACGTTATCAGCTCTTACATTAGCATTAGATCTATTAAACTGATCACTTAAATTGATCAAAATGACAAACGTTCAAATGGATACTTAATTATTTGTTAGTACGGTAACTAATTATTGGTTCTGTTTATGGTAACTAAGTAAACTTCAACACTAACGTTACTTAGCAGGGCCCACTTCCAAGTATTCACATTTCGAAGTGTTAACATTAAATCCCTGCTGTGTTAGTATCCGGTTATCTGTCATGCAAAGATTTAATGGGATATATTAGCAATAATAGAATATAGTATTCATAATTATATTTTCATTCGTGCATAATCACTTGTAACAACGAATTGTGTTTTCATAAGCTTAGACTTCATATCTACATAGGAAGCGGGTACTCTACCGCCAAGTTTCTACAGTAGCCCAGAATGGACAAACCAAATATTGGCTCTAGAAAGCGCCATTCACGTTTTTACTTAAGTGGCAACTTTAATCTGGCCACCATATGTTCAAGTACATGCTTGGAAACGTAGGGGTGAGGGAGGGGTATTCAGTTAATTGCAATCTGCAACCTCACTGCTAGATGCCACTAAATCCTACATACTGAACCTTTAAAGTAAACCATGAGCTATTTTGTCCATATTCCAGGATGAAGCGGATGAAAGGAGATGAGGAGGACACCAACAGCTCCTCCTCCAGTGAGAGCCCGCCAGAGGCTTGCAAGAAGGTGCGGAAGCAGGAGTCGGAGGAAGAGGTGGCCCCCGACTGCAATTGTGATTGGACACGGCTACCGCAGGAAATCCTGCTTCATATCTTCCAGTATCTACCGCTCCTGGACAGGGCATTTGCCTCGCAGGTGTGCCGGGGCTGGAACCAGGCCTTCCACATGCCAGAGCTGTGGAGATGCTTTGAATTTGAACTCAATCAGCCAGCAAGCTCATACCTGAAGGCAACCCATCCCGACCTCATTAAACAGATCATCAAGAGGCACTCCAACCACTTACAATATGTCAGCTTCAAGGTGAGGGTGGGAGTTGGAAAAGGTAGAAAAATGTATATGCATCAGAAGTGCTATCACAGTTATTAAAAAACCAAATTCATAGGAAACGGGCTGTAGGGATGGTTCTGAAATCAACGTTGAGATTGCTTGCTATTAAGCTATTGTACACGTTTGTCTGTGCTGTTTGTGTAAAATGTATACATGTTACATTTTTACATTTTTACATACATACATACACACACTCTGTATATTCTAACTATAATGTATGTGTTCTTTTGTGCTCCCCAGGTGGACAGTAGTACAGAGTCTGCAGAGGCAGCCTGTGACATTCTCTCTCAACTGGTTAATTGTTCCCTTAAAACCCTGGGGCTCATCTCCACCGCTAGGCCCAGTTTCATGGAGCTGCCAAAGGTACGGAAATATATTTAGTCATACTTTGCGGTACTGTACATAACAGTACAGATAAGCCATTGTTTGTGTGTGGTTCCGTTTTCCCTACTTTTCTTTAAAAAAGAAAAACTCTTACCTTGATGATGTACATCTAGCCAGTATGCAAGTGCTACTCTCTCCTGAACACGTAAAAAAAATGTTACTTGCAGCCGGGCCTTACAACTTGGTTCTGGGGCTTAATTCATTATTACATAAATTACTGAGTATAACTATATCCTATTGGAGCGTATCACTTTTTAAAACAAAGCTTTACCATTTATATCAATGCTTTCTATTTTTGACAGCTAATTTATTTGTGTGAACTGTTTGATCACTGTAATTATATGGTGGAATGTTTCCAGTTTATCCTTGAGAAAATCCCAGTTAAAGACTCTAATTCAGCCTCCACGCTCTATAAATGTGTAACTATTGTGAATTCTACATTGCAATTCATCTCCATGTCCTTCCTTCCACAGTCCCATTTTATCTCAGCCCTGACTGTGGTGTTTGTCAACTCGAAATCTCTATCCTCGCTCAAGATTGACGACACACCGGTGGACGACCCGTCTTTAAAGGTTCTGGTGGCCAACAACAGTGACACCCTGAAACTGTTGAAAATGAGCAGTTGCCCTCATGTCTCCCCAGCAGGTACAGTGAGAGTGAGAAATCCTCTTATAGAAATCACAGGAGGAAATGTTACGCGAATCGACCCCTGGTGGTCGACGGGCAATATTCCAGTCATGTTTACCAGTAACAGAATGTAAAACAAGGCCAACCGTGCATCTTAGCCCAGATGTCTGATTTCTCTTTTCGAGGAATGCAAAGCTCTGTGTTTTCCTTCTTTTTAATAGATTTTTTTTTTTCAGGCCTGTATTTATTTATTTTTGTGGGCATATATATATATATGAAATATGCTTCACAGAGGCAGTGGGCTTCTTTTTTGTGTCTTGTTTTCACAGTTATGTGTGTCTTAAGCCCCAGACACATAATGCGATTCGCTCATCGCCTATTGCATTGTGGCTGAACGTTGGTCGACTTTCCCAGGCTCTGGTTGCCTGGGTATCCCCTCTTGTATATTTCCCACCTAAATGAGTCAGTCAACGGTATCCGCAGCTCCGGTTGGTAGTCTCCTCAATCAATTAGTTTATCTCAGTACCCGCCCGTTTGCCAATGGTTATTCCGCTTTTCATCGCTACAGGTCGCTGAATGTGTAGCCAGTAGAGTCTCTTGATGGGTCTCTTGTCAGAGCCCTTTCATTGGGTGTTTAACACCTGTTTAACAGCTATCTTCAGGATTAAGTAGGACTAATAATTGAAACCTGTGTGTGTGTGTGTGTGTGTATGTGTGTGTGTGTTGGTTAGGGATTCTGTGCGTGGCAGACCAGTGTCACGGCCTGAGGGAGCTGGCGTTGAACTACCACCTCCTGAGCGATGACCTCCTGCTGGCCCTCTCCTCCGAGAAGCACGTTCACCTGGAGCACCTGCGCATCGACGTGGTGAGCGAGAACCCGGGCCAGCACTTCCACGCCATCAAGAAGAGCAGCTGGGACGCCATGGTGCGCCACTCGCCCAAGTTCAACCTGGTCATGTACTTCTTCCTGTACGAGGACGAGTTCGGCCCCTTCTTCTGCGAAGAGATCCCGGTTACACACCTCTACTTCGGCCGCTCCGTCAGCAAGGACGTCCTGGGCCGCGTGGGCCTGCACTGCCCCCGCCTGGTGGAGCTGGTGGTGTGCGCCAACGGCCTGCGCCCCCTGGACGAAGAGCTGATCCGCATCGCCAAGCGCTGCACCCAGCTGTCTGCGATAGGCCTGGGGGAGTGCGAGGTGTCCTGCAGCGCCTTCGTGGAGTTCGTCAAGATGTGCGGCCGTAGGCTCTCCCAGCTGTCCATCATGGAGGAGGTGCTGATCCCGGATCACAAGTACTCCCTGGACGAGATTCACTGGGAGGTGTCCAAGCACCTGGGCCGTGTCTGGTTCCCAGACGTGATGCCCACCTGGTAAAGCAGAGCTACAGATGACGCAGTTCAGAGACCTCGAGTCGTGGTGTGGAACGTGTATACAGCTGCCATGTATGTATACAGCCTTTTGAGCACTTAACATTAGGGTGAGACGGTGGGGGCCATAAGCTTGCTGAACTCTTTGTGTAGTAATTTGGGGACGATTAGGTGTGTGCGCTGACACTACCACTAGGCCTACTTCAGCCCAGTCTAAGAGAGTGGCAGCAGCTCTGCGCTTTCTGGTCTTTTAAGGTATGTAAATATAGTATGGGATCGGAAAATATTTAGTACAATGGGGGATTCTTTCATTTGATCAGTGGCTCGTTAAAATGTATAAACATTAGTGTTGCTAGTATCCTACATCCTCCCCAGCTTCATTCATACATTTTACATCCATACCAAACACATTAGATCAGTGGTTCTCAACTGGTCAAACCTCAGGACCCACATTTGTCCTTGGTCATTAAGTCACGACCCAAAAATAATTCAATTTCTGAACCATTATAATTTATTTCACAAAACAATTTGTGCAGTAATCCACAATGTCTATATGCAGATTTTGCACTGTTCAAAACACCTACGCACCTTTTATTTGTATTTATTTTTTAATAAAAGCGCACCATTGGAAGTTCGGTAAACTTAAGCTATAAAAATATTAAGTTTGACTTTTTGATGGAGCCAAAGCACACATCCGCGACCCAGTTTTGGGTCGGAACCCACCAGTTGAGAAACACTGCATTAGATCCAACCATGGAAGCAGTACCGTGTAGAGGTTGAACCTGTTATTGCAATTGCTGTATGTGATTGGCTCAAATTTGTGCCAAGTGATGTCACTTGCCATGCCCTGGTACATATTTGAGTCAATGGTATTTGTTCGTAAAGTTTGATCTCAGTGATTGGTTCCTCCTTTTGGAAAGATTATATTTATGGGAAGTTTTAAGTTATTGAAAGGAGGGATATGAAAAGGTGTGTGTGTGTGAGCGCCTATACTGTATATACGTGTATTACGTCTTGGTATACAGTTTGATGTGAATTTTGATTCTTCTATTTTTGTTTTTCTTCAGAGTTATGTAGATATTGTTTTCCTGTAGAAGGCACAAATTGGCTTAAGTCAAAAGTGAGTCAATTTTCAAGTTTTTCTGTACAGTCGGGTTTTACTAAGCACCTTACATGAATATCAAATGATATAAATAAAGCAACAGAAACCTACTGCTTCTGATAGTCAATGCCCAGATGAAAACAAAGGGGACATTCCTTTCTTATGTCGCCATTCCCTATTGTGACTAATGCTGATCTAATTCTTAAGCAATAGTTGATAAAGGGAATTTTTTTTTTTTAAATAGCTGATACAAATGGTATGTACATATATTGTAGAAATGATGTTGCACACGTGAATGTTCACAGATATCTGAGGGAGAGAGCTTAGAGCTTTGTTTCCATTTAATTAAAGATGGATAGACTCCTCCCATTAGTGTATAATGCATACTGGGAATGCTAAGCTGAACTATTGTTTCTCAGATGTGTTAAATCTTGCACTATAAACTATAGGGATTTTTGTGTGTCTTCAAATCCGGTTAAAATCTCAACCATGAATATCGTTGCCTTCCTATCATCCAAGGTTTGCATTATATTTCATTATTGTATCATATGAAGGGGATGGGGGGCCACATTAATATTGACACTAGACTTATTGTCGGCTATTGCTATTGTTATCCAAAAGATGCAAAGAGATTTGGCAAGTCAAGCGGCTGAAACACACATTACCTTTTTAAGAAGGAAGCACTAATGTATCTGTAAATAAAAATGCTGTGTTTTATTATATGAATAGAATGTGCTTATTTCTGTACGGGGCCCTCTATGGGTCTCACATTTCTTTAACCAATTGATCATGGCTTTCATTCACCAGAGAGCAGGTTTTCCTTTGCTGGTTAGTTCTTTTTCCTTAGTTCACCAGAGATAATTAGCAATGTGATTTGTTGATATATGAAAACTGCTTTTGTATTGAATTGGTGTTTTTTTCCAGTTATGTGTACGGTAAGCAGTCAAAATACAGCAGCAAGAGGTTAATGTTTTAACACTACTACCACGATCAACAGGTTTTGGATGCATTGGTCTTGGCAGATAATCCATATTTAAAACATTTTAATCTTTTTTATTTTATTTATTTTTTACCATATGTCTTGAAGCATTCAATACCTTTTTATAGTTAAACCATAGTAGGCTTAATCAAACCGAAACACATTGTACAACTACAGAAACTGCAGCATTCCACTTTCACTGAAGTAGGTAAACATGCCAATCGTTTACAGCGTCTGTCATGGGTACATATCTCCAGATGCATTTTCATGTGCAATCGATACAACAGATATAAATAACATCTCTAGAGTTAAGGCTCCTTAGTTTCTCTCATCTTTGTATGGTGGTATGTTATAAGTAATGTTTATGCTTTCCCTGAATTGGCTTTATAATTGTTAATGGGAACCCTGTATCAGTGTAACATAGTAAATCAGTCCAGACTAAGATGCTCTATCATGAGAAACTATTGAATCATGAATGTTGTGTGTTGATTCTGCAATAAATTAGAAGTAAACCGGTGTTGAGTTGTGTCATTTTAGTTTTGCTTATCTATGGCAAATGCTGTTTACTTTGCTTCATTGGCCATCCGTCTTGAAATTATTTTGCAATATTGGAATAAAAATCTAGAAATGTAGTTGTTGCTTCTGTCATTTTTATAAATCCTATCCATTGCTTTTGAGTACTGTGCCACATCATAATTCAATTTATAGGTGTAGTTAAGGGTTATTTTAACAATTGCAAACAAAACCTGCTCTTCCTGGAAATGTATGTTCAAACATTTCTTTTGATTTCTATTTGCAATGAATTTAAACAAAATCAATTATTCAAGAGCAGTTATTCATTCAATAACACGTTTGTTCTTGATTTGATTGCTGAACACTTACAAGCAAGATATAAAACCATTTCTCAAACCACAAATACAGTTTTCTACACGAGGGCTTCCTGTGTACATTGATTGGAAGCCCCATTTTAAAAAGGGTCCTTCTGGCAGCTGAGCACTAAGTCAGCATCAAAAACCTGCAACATGACATAATCTCAGTCTGTTTGTGAGCCACTTGTCATATGACCAGCAGGAGGTTCCCAAGAGACTTGAAATAAATGCAGCCTTTGAAAAAAATAATTATGCAGCGGAGGAAACATGGGAATGAACAAGGTGTTAGGGGCATTCCTTAATATGTCTGCCCCTTTAAGATGGATGACTGCACTGCATGGGAGAGAGAACTGCTGCAAAACTGTACAAAGTCTGGAAACTTATATAAATGTATTGCTGCACATTTCATGCATTCTTATTTCTAGTGTGCGGGCTAGTTACAAAATACACAGCAAAATCAACCAAGATTAGCATTTCAGAAGGCACCAGTGAAATTCCAGACCCTAATACAAAGAAGGTCTCCCTGCAATTTGGGTGAATTTAATCACTATGACTTAATGAATAAATTACTGCACTTTAAGCTATAAACTTCTCATTTAAAAAGGCATGGCACCAAATTTTCAAATGGCATATTCAGTGCAATTTTAGTCTTCACGTGGTTAAATTTGTGTGAAAATCTTTTATCCCTGAAAAAAACACTGCATGTTAGAACAAGTTATGGTAAAGGCACTTCTTCGTACGTGATTTTCACATAGGGAGGTTTCATTGGCAAATGCCAATACTCAAAGTTGTAGTACAGGTAGAAGATCTTTTCCAAAACCACTTTTTCATAGGCCTCCATTAAACTGATGGCAAAGTCAATGTAGGATTGGTGTGGTCGGAAGGTGTGGTAAAATGTTCTTATATCTGCTGCCAAGTTCTTCATGGAGGGTTGTTCAAATATGGTGCTGTCATTGCCTAGGTAGGTGGGCTCTCCACTATACAGGTAGATCTTGGTGTAGTTGGTCTGGGACCGGCTAAACAGTTTGGCGCCCAGTTCAGTCAACTTCCTATACGTGCGGTGGACAAACTGGGAACAGTCGTAAGACTCAAACCACACAGTGGCGTTAGGACTGGCGTCAGATAGCACAGTCCATGTTTCGTAGTAGATCCCAGTCTCGTTGTCATCCTGAACCCACTGGGCCATGTCATTGAACTGGCTCCCTTGGTGAGAGAGGAAAATACAAATTATATAATAAATAGTAATAAAAATAAAAATATTTTTTTTTGGGGGGATTTTCTGTTCCCATAGAGAAGTTTTGGTTCTTGAAACTAAATACTGTCAATGGGTAAAGTTTAGATTCTGAGCATTTAGTTATGGCAAATCAATTACAATTAGGTAATTTAGCAGACGCTTTTATCCAAAGCTTACAATTACATGGTGCCATTACATGGAGCAGATAGGGGTTAGGCATCTTGCCCACGACCTTCCGGCTGAGAGTCCAACACCTAGACCACTAGACTATCCTGCCCCCCCTCAGATGTAAGACTCTATTCTCTTCTGTCACCAATAAGCATCGACTTCACATTTTCTGCATGCTTACCATTGATTTCTCCCACTTTTTCCAAGGTACCATTCTGTGACCAGTGCATGTCATCTATTCCCTCAAAGAAGCATGCAGCCCCCTGGTTGCACCAAAAGGGGGCGTTGATCTTGTGTCTTAAGTGAGGGAAGGTACAGTTGCCCAGCTGAAATAGCTCATACCACTCCATTGTGTAGTTGGATCCTGTTTCAGAGCTGCTGAATCCAATAGCGTCGTGCATAATGTGCTGAAATAGGCATTGTAGAGTTAATAACTTAGTCTTTTTTTTTTTAATTGTACAACCGCGCTACTTTTAATGAACGTACCAATTTCCCAAGCAAATCTCCATACTTAAACTCCCAAACAGGGGCTTGCAGTCGATACACTGAAATTACATCGGTCTCTCTCATGTAGGGTATACGGCCATCTCGGTCCCCAGTGGGGCAGAAGGGGTATAGGGCTTCACAATATGAGTCCGCATCGGGACGACGATCGAACCGTCTGTCAAGGAAATTTGCATTAAAATATTTGCCTTATACTAAAGTACCGGTAGTAGTGTAGCTTCTTTAACGTTTAGGGCTATCACATGACTGAACGAGAAGTTGGGGTATCGTTTCTCTTACCTATATGGAACGGGCCACTGTTGCCCCCGAGAGACAGTCCTTACATATGCAAGGACGCTGAGAAAGAACAGAATTAAAAATGGGAAAACTTGCGTGCGTCTCATGCCTGTTGCACACAAAATCCCAACGACAGACGTGAGGACAGGGCTTTCCACACCAGACTACTTCCTTGTCAGTGTTCGTACAAGTCACATGAGTTTGTTGATAAACACGTGATATAGAACATTTCAAAGTAGTTCAACGTTGCAAACTTTTTCGGAGAAACGTGTCATTCAGTAAAATAACAAAATAACGCAAAAATAATTGCCTACTAAACGCACAAGAATTATGTTCAAATTGGAAGTGAAATGTTTGTAATCAAAGACATTACATAGCTATTCGAGGACATTTATAAATTGATACTGATTAACATGTAGTTGAAAGATCTATTTTGAAACTTTTAGAAGGTACGTAGAATAATCCCGGTTGTCTTTAAAATAAACGGCTTCCAACGCATCATGTTTGCGCGTGGCCTACATGTCCAAGTGCGTCTGTGTGACGCAGGCTGCGTATGTGAGTATGTGGGCTTTGCATCATCCGTCACACTAGAGGGCGCCATAGTCAATGTAACACACGTCATTCACGGCCATGTTCACCTCCGCTACAACATTCTAATACAAATTCGAAAAGTTTCTGACTTTCAGGTTCATTCAAAAAGTACAATATACATAAATAACTGTAATAATGGCCAAATGTGTCGCTGTAGTTTTGGCAGGCTGTGGAGTATTCGATGGGAGTGAAATACATGAAGCCTCCGCTGTTTTGGTCAATCTTAGCAGAGGAGGTGCAACTGTAAGTGTCATGTTTGTTATCCGGTCATTATAACAGTACGGGGTAAGCTAGTTCATTCCTAAAGCCTCATCTCCACTGTAGACTAATCCTTGACCATCATAATCATGCACCGTGTACACGTTGGCTAAATCTACAAAATGTGAATTGCAGGTCAAGATGTTCGCCCCCAACATTGACCAGATGCATGTCGTCGACCACCTGAAAGGAGCCCCCTGCGAAGAGAAGCGAAATGTACTGGTTGAAAGTGCGAGGTTGGCACGTGGTGATATCCAGGACCTGTCAAAACTAAGCGTCAAAGACTTTGATGCAGTCATTTTCCCAGGTTTGCTTGGAACTGATACTACTATTGGGAATATATTAGCCAGCTCACTTGCCAACCAAAATGTTACTTTGTTGTAACTGTTTTTGTTTACTACCAGAGTCCAATTATGTTGTGTTATGCAGGTGGCTTTGGAGCCGCTAAGAACCTCTGCACTTGGGCAGTGGAGGGGAAGGACTGTAGCGTTAACGAGGAGGTGAAGGCCACACTGCAGGCATTCCACAGCGAGGGCAAACCCATAGGCCTCTGCTGCATCTCTCCTGTTCTGGCCGCCAAGGTGTTCCCTGGCTGTGAGGTCACCGTGGGCCGTGAGAAAGACGACAAGTGTGTCTCAATTTCTAGCTTGGACTGCTATAACCGTGGCAATTTCTAAAGCTTCACTTAAGCTTTATTAAGCTGTGTTGGCACCCTGCAGAATAACAGGGTAAACAGACAGCAGTGCACTCTGTTAAGACCTCCCTTATCGCTAACGTTTTTGAGTATAAGCTTTGTTAATGGGAGAAAGCATGGAACGCTTGAGGGTGTCACTGACCAGGAGACAAATCTCCTTTCTTGCAACTTTAATTGCAAAAGATATTCAGTGGTAAAAAGCTGCTAGCATACATTTTATTTAATTTTTGTAGCCATGTTATTTAAAAATATTTTTTGAGTTAGTTGGACCAATTTTCAGGCCAGCCTGGGTGTGCAGTGTACAGACCTTGATTGACATTTCTCTGGCTCTTTTATGTCAGTCTTGGTGCACCTGTTTGGGGCGGGACAACTGAAATGACTCGACATGGTTGATCAGTTGTGCAGTTTGCTGACCTCAGCATAGCTCTGTGTGGCTTTTTTGAACAAATGCAGTGCCGGCTAAACAGACTCTAGCGATGGTCAGCAGCCTGGCAGGTTCTATTAGCCTTTTTCACAGTAACACGGAAAGGGAGGGTTAACTTTCTTCCACCAGGGCGTGTGCACACACTGCTTGTTCAGTCTTAACCTATTTTTTAGTATATGTCATTTTTGCATTGTAACTTCTTATAACAGTCTAATCAGCCAAATAAACTCGGAGGTAAAAGTTTGCGTGCATTTTCCTTTTTATACAGGGCTATACAGGAAGAAAGATTACCCCCCCCCCCATCTGTAGCACTTCTGGGTCACTGTGGGGAAAAAGGGTCTATTGTTAAACCGAGCCCAATGTTCTGCTCCGCAGGTACCCAAACACGACGGACACGGCCGAGGCCATCGGCCGGCTGGGCTGTAAGCATGTGAGTAAGGGCGTCGGCGAGAGCCACGTGGATGAGAGGAACAAGCTGGTCACCACGTGCGCCTTCATGTGCGAGGCCCCCCTTCACGAGATCTTCGACGGGATCGGTGTCATGGTGCGGGACGTGCTCAGGCTCGCATGAGGCTCTTGGCACACGGAGAAATATAAATGGAACGAAATGTTTCTTAGTTTTTTATTAGAAATACATTTGATGCCTAGTAAAATGATGTTGACCCCGTTACCACCAGAATGGGTATTCAGAGCTGTAACAAATGTATTTAAATAACACGAATAACAAGTTATTTTGTTGTTAAGAAACACAATAAAATGTCACATTAACTTTATCAGGTATTTCAGTATTTTCATCATATTGTGCATTCTCTACACAAATGTGCATTCTGTAACACAAATAATATATGAAGATTAACACACAAAAAAACGTTTTTAGAAATGTATTGTTTCATTCCTTATGTTTGCACAATTAGGAGAGTCGGTATCTGTCCCAGCTCTACATTACTGTTGTGGATTAACAGTCATGTTAAGATATGAGCATAGACCAGAGCAGTCTGTAATATTCTCCATGTTTCTGATCGCATCCACTACCCCCTGCACTCCTTCTGATGACAACACAGTGGACGCATTCATTTTGAACTTTCTAACCAGGTCCTCGGGGCTCAGTGGCTTCCTCCAGTGGCCATAGAATGTATCGCATCTACCTGCATAGCTCAGCCCCGGCTCTGTTTCTACCACAACAGTACAGTACATCTTGTCGAAGCTGGGGTGATTATCCTCTGGGCTTTCCACCCTCACTTTGGACAGAAGGTCCTTGAGGGCAGGCCGGTTAATCTGAGCGTCACTGAAGGAGCCCACTGTCATTTTATTATCCAGCAAGGCTGAACAGGCATTGAACTGGAATGAATGTCGGGCCTGGTGGTCTGTGCCTGGGAAGGGGCAGTCAATGTACTTAGAGTGGGGTACTTGCAGTGTCACCCTCTGGATCTGGTTGACATCAAATCTCCCAACACGGCCTTCCAGGTTAGCTCGAGCTGCCAGTGCGGCGTCCACAACCCAGTGCATCCCTAGATGAGCCGGGAAGCGCTTAATGGCCACGTCCTGGTTCTCAAGAATCCACCCAAGCTCGCCAGCAGCGACGTCGCGCAGCACCGAGGGACTGTAGTCCGTGTAGAAAACCCCAAAGCCAGACTCCAGATCCAGAATGCCCGGGTTGCCCTCCAGCCCCATCCAGGCCAGTTGGGCTGCCTCAAGGCCCCTTCTGGCAGCGTTGCCTATGTGAAGTGGTTTGGTCTGGGTGGCAGCGTTGGCCATTGGAGCCCCAGCGGAGGAGGCTGCGATAGCCAGAGCGTGGGCACACTGGGCTGGGGAGAAGCCCAGGAGCTTGGCCGAGGCTGCGGCACTACCCATCACGCCTACAACTGCGGGTGGGTGGAACCTGAGTTGGGGGAACGGTAATAAAAATACAAACAAAACAAAATGTCATAAAGTTTAGAAAAGCACCATTTAAAGTTGAATATTGAAGCTCCACGTTGTTTTCACAGCAAACTAGATTTTTTTTTTTCAGCCAGGTTTACATCAGACCTCACCTTTGGGGAATATTATAGGCCTCTCTGGAAAACCTCATGAGCCTCCCCTGCACCTCAATGCCTACGTTGAAGGCCAGCAGCAGATCTAGGCCGGTGAACTGACTGGGCAAGCCGTCTGCCAGTGCCAACAGTGTGGGCAGCACAGCTCCAGATGGGTGAGTAGCAGGATGCCAGGTATCGTCAAAATCCATAGAGTGAACCTGAAGCCAGGCAATGTGACAAGAGTGTATAACGGCTCAAACCAAACCCGTATCGTAGTAAAGGCTTCGTACTGAAGCTCCTCTAAAATATGGTTTCAACTAGCCAACCTTACCGCGACACCATTGACGAAAGCGGCAAACTGGGGAGGAAGATGCGTTCCAGATCTGCCCCAGACACTGCTCTTCTCATCGGATTTGTACCGCTGTAAAACATTCTTAATCACATGACAGCGGGCAAAAGGCACAACACACTGACATTTCAAAATGGGATCTTCCATACCTGGCTGTACTGTAGAGCTTTGTTGAAGACTTCTGTGGTGGTTCCTAGCAAGCCCACACCCAGTGTGTCTAGAATCATCCTTTTGCTCCTGTAAATGGCAATGTCCGTCAAATGGCTTGTGTTCACAGTGCATATTGTTTTCCCAAAGCTTGATGTAATACCCTGTAAATTTGAAACAGTATTAGCATCTGAAACAGCAACATTTTACCGTGCGTAACTCTATCTGAATTCAAACACAAATTACATTTCTGAAAATGCTAAGTAGCCGAATTATTGTGTAATTCCAAGATAGTATGCCAGGATAATCTGCATACCCTGTGCAACATTGTTGAGTCTTAACAGTGTCTTGCAATGACAACCCCTCCTATTGGAGGTCCCTTAAATATTGGTCAGTCAGGCCATGTGTGTAGGCTTGTCTAGCAAGTTTCCGGAATTGCCACACACCATTATGAGAGCGATGACAAATGTGGATTGGAAATTTTGAGTGTCAAAACACTTCATTTGAATGGGAAATTTTAAATAAGGAAATGAGACACTAACAAAACAATCACATGCAGAGAGACAAAATGTCCTGATTTCAACCCATCGGAAAATATATTTTTACTCACCCATACACATGATTGTCATCAAAGTAAGGCCCATCATGTGTCTTTTTCACTGTGACCCAGAAGTGCTGCTGTAAAAAAGTAAATGGCAAAGAGGTTAATCAACACAACTGTTAAAGTGCCTGGAAACCCCCAACGGGTGTTTAGATTTATTTAGATTAATTAGACCTCTCAGATTAAAGTTGAGTTATTATGCAAAACTATTTTACACTCTTAAAAGCCAATCATAAAGAACGTGCTGAATTGTCCCGCCCTAATGGGTACAGCAGATCTGCTAGGAGAGTCAACGAGATGTAAATCAAACAGGATCTGTAGACCTGTGTCCACACAGACATGGGCATATGTTTCGTTTGAACATTGGGGGGACACATTAAGCAAGGGGTCTGGTGATCCTCCCCCAGGAACTTTTGAGTGTCAAACTTCATCACCTGCATTCGGGTGAATTTGTATGCAGAATTTGGGCCTTTTCTGCATATATTTATGGTGGAAAGGTCTTTACCTACGTAAAGGAAAACACAAAATTCTGGCACCAGGTAACAATTCAAAATATAATGCAGTAAGGCAGTATTGCTTTCAAATATTCTCCCATAGATCAACTTATCTAATATAATATTATCCCTACTGAACACACATATAGGCATTATTTACTCTTCTGTCCTCTTTTGTGTCTTTTGTTTGGGGAAGTAACCTCTTTAAATGTGCAGGTGGCACCTATTCACATCAATGATAGGCCTAAATTTATTCATTTTCATTCATTTATAAACCTCTGGACTTAAATAGCTCATATGTGTTTAAGCAAGATTTCATCCCATGTTCAAAACTTTCTGCACATTCAAAACACATCACACATACTTGTATTTTAGAAATGTACGCCTATGCACACAGCCCTGAAGAGGTATAACCAGTTAAATTAAAGGTCCAGTATGCAGGATTTAGTGGCATCTAGTGGCGAGGTTGCAGATTGCATCCAACTGAATACCCCTCCCTTTCCAAGCGTGTGATTAGAGCCTACGGTGGCCGTTAAGGAAGACATGACTCCAACGAATCTGCTACTCTAGATAAAGTTACATTTTATCGTTAAAGTTATTTGGTAATAAATCGCAATCTGCGTGTAGCCTAAAACATAATCATTGACAGTGACATCAGTCCACTGTGACAAATAATAACAATTGTGAAATGTTTTCCATTAAACAAAATAAAAGTTCTATCCCAGTAAGGATTGAACCAACAACAGCATTACAAGGCCATCAGTCTAACCAGCTGAGCCAACAGGTAGACATAGTTTCTGCCTTTAACAGGCCAACTTAACAATCACAATTGGTTGTGATTGGCCAGTCAGCGGTAAAGGAGACAGACCAGGCCGGTCTGTTTTATCCAAAGTGTCCAATCAAATAACACAAAAACTGGATCTGTCAGCGAACTTTGCGAACGTTTTGGGGGAAACTTGACATTAGGTTGATAAAGTAAATATAGCAAATGTTTCTTCTGCTGAAAGCACCCAGAGTTTTTAACTCTATGAGGAAGTGGTTACCTGCTTATAGTACTTTATGATCATTGTGAAAATGGCACATTTGTTCCCTTTCCGTTAAATAAAGGAAGCGTATAGAGACACAGGTGTTTGACATAACTGACCTCCTCTCAGGTCAAAAGCAAGCGGTCCTATGCTGCAACTGATGTTATACTGTTAGATGTCAGACCTTTTAAAAGAATTGTGAGGACTAACACGTTTCCAATAAATTGGCGGATTTAATCTCTTTGACTGGTTTGGCGTGTCACACCAAGTTGGGCACACCTCACACCTCACACCTCACACCTGAAGGGCAGGGCAGCTGATACTTTCTTTAGGATTGGGTTATGTGGTTTGTGACGTCACAAACGGCCACAGCAGCACAGGACGTCTGCCCTCAACTTGAGACGAGGTCTAATCAGTTAAATCAAACACCGGTCTGGTCTTTACATTCCGCGGCAAAATCAAAGTGCAATTTCTCTGGAATTCCAGTAGGTGTCACTCTTTCCAAGTGTTCCAACTGCCTTTTCAACATAACAACGGAGAGCTCAGCCCGGGCTTTGCTTAAATTGATTTGATAAATTGCTCTCCTTATCTAATTACATTAAGCGTTCACACAGAACTTTTGGCCTATACTTAATTGTTAAATAGATTAGAATGAAAGGTAAATAGGAATCGTTCAATTATTTGTGTCACTGTGTTAGCGGTGTTGTTATAATATGTTGGACTTCTGTGGCGGTGCTGTTTTAGCCTGGCATATGGCATGGCAGTCGTTAAATAGTTAAATGGTAAGTAGGTGGTCGACATCCCCTCCTACACCTAGGCTACTTGTTAAGGATAGGCTACATAAACATCTCGCTGCCACTTTACTCCCCCGTATTTCTGCTTCGACATCTATAGCGGAGATCATTGGATGCTCAAAGATGGCACTGGCGGACACAGAACGCGGAGTGTCTAACTGCACCGAGTCATGCTCGCCGTTTTCTGAGATTATTGAACTGAATGTCGGCGGACAGGTTTATGTTACAAGACACACCACTTTGGTTGCCGTCCCAGATTCACTACTATGGACAATGTTCAGCAAAAAGTCTCCTAGAGAGTTGGCGAGGGACAGCAAAGGGCGCTTCTTCTTGGACAGGGACGGATTCTTGTTCCGTTACATTCTAGATTATCTGCGCGATCTCAATTTGGTGCTTCCTGACTATTTTCCAGAAAAGAGTCGACTGCAGAGAGAAGCTGAATTTTTTCAACTCCGGGACCTTTCCAAACGCCTGAGCCCCGGAATGAGTAAAGACAATTCCATCAGCGAAGAGATTTGCCAGAGCGACACCGAAGATGGTGCGCCACAGTGCGGCTTCGGCTCATCAAGTGGCACGGAGACGTTACGCATGATGTCGGCGGTGGGAACCAGCGCACGCTCCCCCTCCCTGGACTCCAGAAAGTCTGGCTATATCACGATTGGATACCGGGGCTCCTACACCATTGGAAGAGACATCCAAACCGACGCGAAATTCAGGAGAGTGGCGCGCATCACCGTTTGCGGAAAAACGTCCCTTGCCAAAGAAGTATTTGGAGACACGTTGAACGAGAGCAGGGATCCCGACCGGCCCCCGGAGAGGTACACGTCCCGGTATTACCTGAAGTATAATTTCCTGGAGCAGGCGTTTGACAAGCTGACAGAGGTAGGCTTCCACATGGTGGCTTGTAGCTCCACTGGCACGTGCGCCTACACCAGCAACGATCCAAACGAGGACAAGATCTGGACAAGCTACACCGAATATGTTTTTTGCAGGGAATAACCCTGAATTCACTGGGCTATATTGTCAAAAATAAAAATACACTTCGATGTCTTTTAATCATTCCATATTGATGTGGGACATTTTATAATCTGAAAGAGTTACGCGTTACGTTTGCTGTTTTAAATGGTCAGGCAAGTAGCCTACATTGTAATTAGTCACGGGCTTATATATTTTACCAATATTTCATAATCCAGTGTTATTTAAATGTGTGTCTTTAGATAAATAATTGAAAGACATTTCCATGAACTGGGGTTTATAAAGACCTTGAACCACAATACGACAGAAGGGAAAACGATAAGCCTGCGCAGTTGTTGATTATCCAGCAGACGTGGTTTAATAGCACATTTCTCATTAGCTCAAACACCAAAAAAAAAAAAAATGTAATAATGGTTAAACGAGTATTTAAGATGCATAATAGTAATATTGGACTCATTGATGTGTGACGTGCAACAACAGAGGAACCTAAGAGTGTTATATACTTTGCTCGAAAAGTTTTGTAGTGATAGGTGCCTCCTGGACGTTTGCCACTGATATGAGTGCAACAGTGTGCACTTGCTTTGTAGCATTGTGTCTGCCAATCTGTTTATGTGAAATAAAATCTTGTGCCATATCTTGTTCCAAATTCATATTTATTACCTGCTGCATAATGAATATGCAGTGTAGGCGTTGAATGATATTCACTGCCACCCCCTCACCTCCCCAGTCTCATATAGGCACACATAGGCCTACTTATTTACAAGCAAGCAGAGGGTCTCTGGCCATGCGTGCGAGATGCTCTTAACCAAAGACGTACCATTTCTAAATTTAAACAGGATTTTGCAGGATGTTAGAATGGTGTTTGTTTTACAAACATGAGACTGGGTTCATTCGTTTACGATATCCATTGTTCAAAATTGTTGAAAGCAGCTGCTTTATCATAATATTTATTCTTAGGACCAACCAATTTGAGCATGATATCAAACTGACAACCAAAGAGCTCCACGTTTGAATGCAGTCAGTGTGTAAACATTGCGGGAGTATCAGTTTCCTTCTATCCATTTTGCCACACAAATGTAGCTGCATGATGTCTGGATGCAAATGGTGCAGCAGTGTGTGCACCTATAATGGCATTACCAATTCAAGTGTAAATAATGAAAGGGTCCAGCTGCACAGAAATGGAGGCTCCATTCTAACACTGACTGTGCATGAATGGAGGGCAAAATGACAACCAGGAGATTACAGATATTTAAAATACACTCAAAACAAAATGTATTTGTGGATATACAGTACTGCGAATAATAAAAGAAACGTGTCTGATTTAATTGGGGGGGAAAAAACAAAACCAAAATGTAAAAGTACCTGATACAGTTGGGAAAGAAATGTTTGTCCCTTTGGAAGAGCAGCGGTCTTGTGTGTTTTTTAAAGGGCACCTCACCTCATTGACTGAAACACCTGACTCCCGTTCCCCTGGGTCTGGGACACAGCAGACTGATTTATGAGCATTTCAAGCAAGAATCTGGATATCTCTTATGTTTCTTCATCCTGTGGGATGATCTGGCCTGTAGAATATACTAAATGTCTTAATGGAATCATTTATGTACAATTATATTTCAAAAGGAGTTTTTTTCCCCAGGAATATTTCAACACATTTCATGGAGAATTCAGAGAAATTCTTCCTTCCACCAAGGCAGAGTCATTACACAGGTGTCGGTATGAATGAGGATTGGCTAGCCTACAGATCACAGATAGGATGTGTCAAAGTCTGTCAAAGACTGTATGATAAAGAAAGCAAATGATGCAGTCAGTCAGTCAGTGCACTGGAACATCTTCTGCATTGAGCATGTGTGTTGACTGCCCTGACATGACCCAGAGACATTCAGGACTGTTTGAATGGCTTGCCTTTGATCCAGATTGCTTTTTAGCTTCCTGAGTTATTTTTTGATCAAGGTATATTTTATGTGCACATCACAACAACAATTTAATTCAAAGTCAAAAACCCATGAACTCGACTTCCCAAAACGGGATAAAAAACGATGTTCTCGGTAGAAATGTCATGAGAGTATAGTAAAGCATATTCCATAATGGACAAATTTGTGTTTACTTCAGTACTTCTACAAATCAACATGTATGTGGTAAAACAGTTACAGAAATTTAAGGTTAAGAAATAACCTTCTTTTTGGAATAAACAAAAGTGTGTAAGCAGCATTGATTTGGTGAGCATCACCTTTCTAATCTCCTGTGGAATTGCTGGAGAGAGGAGAAGAAACTGGTGCAGATAAAAAGCCTACAAGCTAGCCAGAAAAGGGATTAGAAAGGAAAAAGATAAAGTCTTAATGACAGTGTGCTTCCATGGTGATTGCCATACACTGTAAGCTACTGATGTCATGGCCATTATACAAATAACATCAAGATCGAGCCACACAGGTGGCAAATTATTTTCAAGCAGTCTCATAGTATCCATTGACGCTGTGCATTCAGTGTTAGACATCCACCATATAGCTTGGGCTATAACGATGGCATCAGCAGATTTCTCATTAATGTAATGCTCATCACCTGGCCTGATACTGCGGTAGTGCACGTGACCGTTATACCTCCCACCTTCTCAGCCGAGTGAGAGCTTTTGTAAATGATAGTCATCAAACACAAAATGCCCTTTTCACAGCTGCCATGTACTGTATGCATCCGGTGCCTTCGGCTGGGGCCCTGGGTATAAGCTTTGTTAGTCACTGGCTCGACAGGGAGGCTTTTTATTTGATGGTGCTAATCGGCTGCCCTTGTAGGAAGGCTTTTATTCTCCCCCGACGACGTCCACAAGTTAATGGCAGTCTCCCCATTCCACTAGTCCTTTTCATGGCTGCATGTCTCCAGCATTGTGGATGGTGTGCCGCAGGTGGTGTTCCTCATTGGCCTGGATCGTGGTTGCAGAACCTCACAACTAATTATGAAATTGAATTATTATTGTTTTTGTTTGTTTTGGATTGTGCTATCAGGATAGCGTGGGCAGGATAGTCTAGTGGTCTGGGTGTTGAACTCTCAACCGGAAGGTCGTGGGTTCCTAATTGTAATTGCTATCAGTGTACATCTCAAGTGTAGACACAGCTTTGACACACACATTGTGAGTTTGCTGTAGTTTCCTTCCCACTAGTAATCACAGGGATTGTGAAGGAGGCCATGTTTGGTAGGAATTGCTCTATTGTCCCTCTTTCTTCAAGCTTTATCAGGAGTACAGGCGGACAGGGAGTGGTATAGCTTGAATGATACTGCCACAGGGACAAAGCCAGATGAAAAGATGCATTGGGCGCTGAGCGTAGATTCATTTGGTTAGGGTTGTGGCGCGTGTATGGCCATGTTCTCTAGCAGATCTACATGACAGCTATTTAATGAGCTATGCTGGAGAAGGCAGTTAATTCCTCCCTCACTTCTGAATGGCTAACCTCTGATCATTAGCCTCTCAGCTCACTCTAAACAGCATGCACAAGTACCCCCATCAAAGAATATACTTGCCCCTTACAAGGTTTGAATAATGAAATATACTGTAATGCCGACTGTAAAATCTTTACTGTAAAAACGACTCTGTCTGTCATTATTATTTTATTGATTCTCATCATAAGGCACTATTAGGCAATATAAAGCTCTGGAAACAAAAGAGACCACTGCACATTTTTAGAAATATAATACTATATAATATAATACTAATGCTTTAGGATATAATACTAATGCTAAAATATAATACTAATGCTTTAGGAATACATATACACACACACATATATATATATATATATATATATATATATATATATGTGTGTGTGTGTGTGTGTGTGTGTGTGTGTGTGTATGCATATATATATGTGTATATATATATGTGTGTGTGTGTGTGTGTGTGTATATGTATTCCTAAAGCAAACAACACTGTTTTTTTCCCCAACTACACTTTATTGTGAGTTGTTGAGAATACATTTTTAAAGAAAATCAGTTTGTAACAACCGGAGCCGCTGCCCCTCCCTGGTCGAGCTCGCCGCTGTATTAAACCACGGGCCGTTGGCCGTCCACACACCAATCCCCTCATCAACCCTCTCCTGTTGGCTATATAAGCGGGAGGGTGGATGAGTTTATCCGTATCTGTGTTTGCATGCTGCCCCGCTGCCAGTTGTAATGTAGTGTCTCCGTGAGCTTGCATTAATGTACCGCTTTGAGCGCTTGCTTTCGCTATTCTGCGTCTACGCGTTCGGCACCTGCATCCAGCCACAGCCGTGCATTGCACTGTTAAAAACTGTGCTATCGAAAAAGTTTTTTCCAGTTGTCTGAAGGGACCCGAAAGGGCTGGACTAATTTTGAAATCTACCTAACATGTAATTTAGCCACAATTCCTCTATCAAAAAAAAAATCATTGTGTAGAACCGGTCAGTTGTGACATCTTTTTCTGGATTGTAACCAATCGTCTTTGACCTCACCATTCCCTTCCAAGTTAGTTAACTTGGAAGTTAACTAAGTTTAAAAGAAAATGGCAACATCAACTAAAAGTAATGTTCAGCTCCACAGGAGAAAATGAAAAAAGATGGAAATTCGATTCATTCATCGGGCTTTTTAAGTTTGAATCGATGTCAAATGTTTTTGTTTGTTCTTTCCAATGTTTAAATGTACACTTCACCTACAGTACGTTTTGTAACTTTTATTTTTGATTATATGAAAACATATAGGTACAAATCAAACGCCAGCACGATCTCACAGTGCTGTCTGGATGCATTCTCTCTTTTTCTGTGAATTTCCTTCAGAATGATTTCCTCTGCCCTCATGTAGCTACACAGACATTGTAACAGTGGGGAGTAGCATTTCACCATAACCAATTTCCCGATTGCGGGAGTAATACTGATCTTTGATCTTTCTATTGAACATGCTGGACTGATAGGGCTGCAGCTACAGTTCCCATTCTCTGCTGTCTGTGCTGCCGTCTCTTCTTGGGTTACATGATCAAAAGCCAGTGAGTATTTTGTATCGGATATGAAATATTTCTGCCTCAGTTCAACATCTCTCCTCAAACTTCTTGTTTTTCATTTCCTATTTTTAGTATTGAATTTCTCTGGCCCTTAACCAGCCTACCCGCATCTCTTACCACAGTATATGAATAAATATTATGTCAAACCTAATATAGCAGGTAGGACATTTTAATGTCATTGTTCAAACCTCCTCTCTGCATGCCCTCATAACGCAGGCAGGATGCAATTTTATAATCTCTAACATCTATGATAATGTTACGCGCTACACAAGCACCAGAAGGCGAGACTTGTCTGTCATTTTAAAATGAAAACTAGAGCTTTCACAGCATTGAAAAGGCAGCTGCTTCAGAGTGAAAGGAAAACATATGTCTGACATATTACACAGAGCGAGTGGAGAGGAAAATACAATAGTGTTCCTCAGCTGAATTGAGTAGTTTATGCTTCATTTAAACTGCACCACGGTGTTCATTTGATCTCTTCTTTGACAATCTTTCATCTTCAGTAGGGAAGACTACTTCATGGCAGTACGGTTGGTATGTCACCGCACTTACAGTACTGTACGTAACCCTTGTTTACTCCATATCAGCCTACAGGCAAGCGCTGTGAAAACGGTTGTTCATGTAGTCCTTTTGCTCTGATACTGCTTCCATTATCAATAACATTCCATTATTAGCAACACAACTGAGAAAAGCGACTGACTTTACTGGTGCCTGCTTGGAGTGGAGACTTTCCAGGCATGTGATCTGCGATTGCTTTGATCCTGGAACGGGCCCGGTAAGCCAATGTTCGGAGCAAAACCATAGAAATACTGGTTCAGTTAGTGCCAACATCTGCCTGGCTTTTTGCAACAGATGTCCATCCCCTCTGCAGTCCGTGTTTACAGGTTACAGCTTGATTAGATAACTAGGTCATGACTGCATCTCACAAGGAGAGGCGGTACCAGGGAGGGGCTTGGGGTGCTGTAGCTACCCCTAGGATAGCCATAGCACCCCCCTTGCACCCCAAGACATGTCTGTGGTTTATTTAGATTTTTTTTACTTCGTAAACGTCCACATGTGGAGTCAAAAGGAAATGAGAGTGATTGTTTAGGTGTCCAGAGGTTGTGTTAACCGAACATTTTCTGTCATTGACTGAATTTTGATATTGACGGAAAAATCGGAAGGCTGTCTGTCATTTTGACACTGAGGGTGATCGCGCGATCTAGGCTACCGTAACTTTAAATATTTCATATTTCAGTGGGTGTGTGAATTATTATACATTTTAATTCAATATATATATTTTCATGAATGCTACGTATAGGCTATTCATCCATCAGTCTATTACCGTAATTTCATTGCTACTCTCCCTCAGTTGCGCTGCTTCCACTAGTGCGTCTCATATAAATTAGAGCTTTTATCCAATCAGAGTTTGAGTTTGCCATGTTCGGCGTATTCTTTGACAAGCCTGAGCCTTCTAGCTTGCCTAGCCGCCACTCAGTAACCACATTTTTCGTGTGGTTACTGAGGTAAAAATAGCTAGCAAGGACCGCAGGATGAATATTGTTTTCAAATAGCAATTTGGTGAGTCTGATTTCATAACCTTTATGGTACTATGTGATTCAATTTGTGAAAGTACACACACAGGCTAGTATTTTTGGGAGATGTATATTTAAAAAAAAGGGTAATACGCTCATATCAACCTTTGACTTTAGACTAAAATGTGTAGGTTGCTAGTGCTGCTTGCTCTGTTTGGGGAGAGTGTTGGCATGTCGGATTTAGAGGCAAAATTGGTCTGCGTGTTTGTGGCGAGCGTTTTAATAAACCTATTATAGTGTAATGTAGTCTATATCCCATGAGCTGAATATCTCGCCTTTCTGTGTTTAACACAGAAGGGCACGGTAGGCTACTGAGTGCGCGTGTGTATTTCAGAGCACCCTCGATGAAAAATCAACCCCATAGCACTAGCAGAAAAAAATGTCTGCTCACAAGACCACTTACTGTGCAAATACATAGAAATCCTTTTTATGTAATGTATAAGGCTTATATTAATTTGGCAAATGGTCATTCACCTGTCTTGAAACAAGCCAGAGTCACACTATAGCTATGAAAATACATCATTTTGTCAGTGTTTTAGGTACAAGGATATGCTCCTCTAACATACAACCCTGAGGCAAAGCTTAGACTGCTTATTTTGGCAAGCAGCACTGGAAATATCCTGATGCTAAAGAGTTGCTTATGGTTGGTATTTGTAATATTTTGCAGTTGTCATTTCTACATGCACATTTGATTTGAAACCGCATGTGCTATTTCTACAACACCGTAGGAAATTGCTTCTGCCACTGGACAGTGACCGTTGATTACAGTGGTGCCACCGCCTGCGTAGTGTAAGTGGTTTGGTTGTTGCTGATCCCATGAGATACAGCCGCTTGCTACAAACTCCCTCCTCACATGAAATATAATTCCAACTGCATTCTTATCTAAGTGGCAGCTGGGGGGAACCAGTAAGGGAATTTCAATTGTCCTGGTTACCTAGTTTTGGTGAGTGAAGAAGTGACAAACTTTGTCCATGCAGGTGAAAGACGGAGAAGCATCAGCCAGTGTGGAAATGAACGCTCTGTGGGATGACACATTTTATGCTTCTCTGTGGTTTATGACATGTCAAATTATATTACTCATTGTTTCATTGTTTAAAGCTAAAGTTACATCGACTAAACCTAAAAAAAATGTCCTATTTGGAGTGTACAGTATATGGTCCATAAAGGCACCATTAAAAACATTATTTATCAACTGCATGAGCAACTCTTAATAATTACGCCCCAGACGGTTCCATTTGCCAATAGCTCACCCGCTGAGACAGGAGACATTAAAATTAGAGCACGGTTATTCAGAGAAATTAAGGAGCTTTTTAAGAAAAAGGTCACTTAGGTTATTGGGGGGGAAAGTTATATGCTAGTCAATTGTAATCTCATGCTGATTATCAAATGTTTGAGCAAGGCACTTTATGTATGCTACAGTAGCTACCAGTGTAGGGAGGGGGGGGCAGGATTAGTCTAGTGGTCTAGGTGTTGGACCCCCAGCCAGAAGGTTGTGGGTTCGAGCCCCAGAGGTGGCCTACCTGTAAGCATCCTTGAGCAAGATGCCTAACCCCTATGTGCTCCATGTAATAGCACCGTGTAATTGTAAGTCTGCTAATATAGGATTATTTGATGCCGTACAGTAGGCCAAGTGCCTGTAACAAAGCTTCAGTAGCCACTTGCATGACACAAAAATAACCTAAGCTCTCATTGTACTGAATCAGACATTGTCAAGTCTTCTCCGGGACACTGTGCGTTGTTACCTTCGGGAATCAATTCAGCGTTTCGGCTGCCATTGTTGTAGTGTCAGTTCAGTAAAACAGCCCTGCTACGCCACGCTGGTCAGTGACTGGTGACGTCCTAGACCGCCATTCACACTCGTCATCTTCTTTCTTTAACTCCGTCATCTGGCTTCCTCTGACGGCTTGCTGACAGGCTTTAGAAGATGGCATCCACACTGCCTGTTGCTACAGTAGGTGTGTGTTTTGTATGCGCTTTACAGCACTAGAGGATGTTACTGAGCCTCTCCACAGGCAGTCCTCACTTTCAAACCTATAGTCTCCTGCCATGTCTTGAGGCTGTTGCTCTGTGTCCAGATGCCTTTTGGAGGACCACTTTAAAGATTTAAGAGATTTAAAGATTCTGAAATAATGTATTCCTTAAAAATGTATTATCTTGGCCAGTGTATGCGTGAGTGAGACTGCAAAGGGAGCGGTTCAGCGTCCGTGAAGTCATGCACTCTGAAGAATGTCATGCACTCTGAAGAACTTTTTTTTTTGGAAGGTTCAGGTCGTCCAATAAGGTTGAGCACCAATGCTGTAAGCTTTGCATCAAACGTGTGCGCGTGGTCTTGTGTGCATCTGGGAGGCATGAGAGACATGCCAACCTAGCACGCTTTGATGCCGTGCTCTCACCGGTCAGGCGGGGATGCTGTTGTTTCTGTTGTGGTTGTTTTTCTGGCTCTGAAGTGTGGATCAAGCTCCAGGAGGAATTGTTCCAGAACCCACCCCTGCCCCCACACACACACCTTCTCTTTCTACCTGAGAGAAAGCGGACTGTGGCCAGCAGAAATGTGCACACACGCTGTGTGAATGTTGACAGCGGATCAACCCTTCACGCTCAGGGCTGGAGGAGACAGCCAGTGGTTCAACCTAAATTACCATTCTTAACGGACTGATTTATGTCTCGCCTTGCGGCTCACAGCTAATGTTTGTTTGCCTCAGTGAGGAAGTCAATTCAATTAACAGGGACCCAATTACCGGCCTGTGTTTTCTCATGCAGCTCCCTCGCATGCTGCAGATCTTAACGTTTTTACCACATTCTCTTCATATTGCTGAAAATATATTGGGCTACTGCTTTTATTATTATATTATATAAATAAAATATTTTATTATCAATACAAAAAATATAAGGAATTACACCAAGATTGATTAAAGTTGTTAGCATAGCTTTTCCAAATTAAAGAAATATTAGTAAGTGTCTATTGAGACAGCAAATTGAATTTTCCAGCAGATAAGCATTTGGACTGCAAACAGCCGCAAGCCATTCTTAGGAGGTGGTGGTGGTGGTGCCTCTTTTGCACTGGATCCCACATATAGTCTATGAAACAGGTTAGTCATGGCTATGAGGTGGTTCAGATTCATTAAAGTGAGTCATCTAGGGCCAAAACCCTCTACTGGCGCGCGGTGCTCAACTTGATGCCATGAAAGCGCACTTGTGCTAATGTGCAGGTATAATTGGGGGTGCCTACCTCGTACTTGACAGTCAGTCTGCCTCATTCTCCGCTAATGACATTGGTAATGACATTAGGGACTTGAGCAATTATATAATCAAGACATTATGTAATGACCCTAATGGCAATGCCAACATTACGCCAGTTGATACTTTTCACTCATCGGCTAATGAAAACAGCTCAGTTACAGCTTGTCAGTAAATGTGTTAAAGGGGTAGAGCTAAAATCTAGTATAATTACGCTTTAAATGTTTTGGCCAGGGTATACGTGATATGAATATACCCTTTTAATCTGTATAGTTTGTGGTTTAATGGGTGTACTGGATCACTGAACATTGCGGTGATGAATATTACAAATTGTGGGTTTAAAATAAATCCCACACTGAGCACTTCTTTCTAGTATTTGTAGCAGGTATACCCGGTCCCTCTGGCCTCGCCATTAAAGTCTAACTGTGCCGGCCCAGCATGCAAGAGAGCAGTTGCACAGGTGCCTATGTGGTGCCATGCTGGGAGGGACTAGGAATCAGTCTCCAGGGTAGCAGGCATTTCCACCGGCGTCCCCCTTCATAGAGAGAAGTAATCAGCCACTTCTCGCAGCCTCCTCGCTTAGGGCGGGTCCTGGGACTCTTCCGGCTCATGTAACGTGCCTTATTGCCTCCTACTCTGAAAACAAATGTGCCCACGTAAGATATGGCAGTGCCAGGAGAGGGCCCAGCCCTGTAGCGGATCAAAAGAATTGATTACGTATTGACTGAAGAGGGCTTATTAACAAGATGGAGGGCGGTGCCCTCGGGGGAACTTGAAGACACCAGCCGTTCTCCATCATCAGCGGAGATCTTCTAATGAATGGCTCACAGGTTCGAAATGAACCTCTCAAATCACAACAATATTTATCCATAGGCTTACTCTGCTGCCTTACCCAGTCAGGCAAAAGGTCTAGAGAAGATTAATAAAGGGCACAGAGGATTTAATGAGTACTACTGGGAAGGATGTGAGATTAATCGATACAGACAAAACAACAGCCCCTGTGGACTATTTAGGGACTATTTTTAATACATTAACATGCCTAGTTATTCAGATGGACCAGAGTTGGTAGCAGTGCACAGATGTTTAACATATTCATGGCCCCTATGGCCCCCTTGCACAACTTTCGGGGTTCGATAAATCACACATAAGCTCTGCATCCACCACTGAGATTCTGTTGCTTAAAATGACCACAATGAGTCATGTGGAGATACAGTATAAAAGCCCAAACCCTTTAGAAATCAATCAATGGCTTAAAAACACACTGAGTCTGACAGGCTCACACAGCTTGAATTACATCAAAATGCAGCCATTTAGCAAAAACTCAGACTGCCTGGCTTAGCAGTCTTTCTGGTAAGGAAAAATAATATAAACGGGGCATCAGAAATTATGCATAACAGGGCCGACATTTCATACAATTGGTCAGTGGTTTCTGGTTAGTGGTCTAGCCAGGAGTCAACAACAGTGAAAACTCGCCTGACCTCTGGCTAAGTAACCTTTTAAGAACTACGGGGCTTTCTGGAACAAAGTTATATTTAGATTTAGTTACTTCTGGACTATAGAGTCCTGGATTAAGAATCAGTTGAACCACTTGGGTGTTTGGCTTAAGTTTACTCATAAAACAGAAACACATCACAAAAAGCCATAACTGACTGAAATGAGGAATAAAAACACATGCTAATCTCCCTCTAGGACACCTGATCAATTAAACCTAGACTAGGCTAAATCTAGAACTGACTCTGATTTGAATCAATCTGATGTAAAGGCAGTTATATTCTAGAACTAGGCTTAACCAATGTTGTGGAAACCAACCCTAAAAAGTACAGTACAGAGTTGTAAAGTTGTAATGTTTATAATAAGTTAACTATTTTTAATCCGTATTGCATAATAAAACCAGTCACGAAATCAACTATTGTGTGTTTGCAACATGCACCAATACAACTATCATATTTCTTTGAGGGACATTTATAGTGAGTTTAGACGATAACCGCTGAAGCGATGGCACCCTACTTGTCCCCAGCCTTCTGTAATATCTCAAATAACAAAGATGGAGACTGGCCTGACAGTCCTACTGTGATTATACAATCATTATTCCTCTTGTTGCAAAGATGTGTCTTGGAGTGGCGAGAGTCAGCGCAAGCCAGAGGAAAAGAACGCAGGCAGACGTGGAAGCGGTGAACGCATGAAGCGTATTTTAATAATCCACAAAATGAACACAATGTACAGGTAAGCATAAACAATGACCAGCAGCACCTAGTGCTGTTGGGGCTAATCCCCCACAGGTGCGCAGCCAGGACGGGAGGCACAATCGTGACACTTGTAAACACCTGCAAGCCTTTATTAATAAATTGAGTTATATAGTCAACAAAAAAAGGGAGAAACATGCCAATAGACACCAGATTGCTAGCTCAAGATAAAATAAAGTACTAAAAATTACCTGGTTTTATAATATTTTCCACTTTCAGAGGGCCATTGGTTATATGACTCATGTTTAACTTAACAGTAACTTTGTGATCTTCTTCAAACAGCAGCAGTAAACACAGAGCTGTGAAGGTTGGAGATCAGACCTTAACAGATATCCTGGCACGCTAAAGAGTCCATGGACCTTCAATCCATTAGAAAGAAATCCTTCTGACCAGTGGCTGGTCAGGGGTGATCCACCCTGCTTAATATCTGCGTACTCTGGACATAAACCATCAGCCCAGGAGAGCATGTGATTGAGTTTAGAGACAAAGAGACATATGGGATGGGTTTATAAGCACCTAGAGCAAACAGCCAGACCATTAGCAAGTTAACCAGCCAAACATTCTAATAAGCTCAGCGTTATGCAGCAGCACTTACGGGGTTTAATGATGAACAGGGTTAATGGCCGGATCGCAAACAGACAATAAAGGAGAAGCTGGAGCTACAATAGGGCAAGTGGGGGGTCTGTTTGCTCTAAGAATTATAATGTAGCAGACCTGCTGCCAACTTGCCAACTGTGGAATCCAGAAGCAGAATCCAGGACACACCATACTCAGTGAAACAATAGTTTTATTAAATTGTCCTTATAGGAACATGACAGACTTAACAGTGGAAATTATCAGAGCAGAACAGTGGAGTCTGCATATTTCTGACTGTACTTGAGAGGCCAGAGGAACAGAAAATGCCTTATCACTGTAATGTTGATGATGATACTGTATGCCGTTGCCTGGTAGCGGGCTTGTGAAATTAGAGAATTGTTTAGATTATACAGAACAGAATAAGTGATTGTAGTTTCATCTCATTTTCTCTGTAGAGTGTACCCTCAGAGTACCCTCACAGAACATGAGAGATGAGCACTCATCCAAAACAAACTAGTCTTCCAACGGTGATAGGGGAGAGAGGCCTTCAGAGGATTCCCTGGAGGAGGTGTCCAGATCCAGCTCAACTCCCCCAATGCCTTCACTCAAGTAGGAAGAAGATAGCAGCTGCCGCACCAAACTTCCATCCGCCGGGAGGGCTCAGGGGTAACAGCCCTTTTAAAGTTACACGAGCCCTCTGAAACCTTTACGCTCCAAATTAAACTCTGTACCTCTGTCAGTAGAGAGAGTCGGTCGTGTCAGATGAAGCAAACATTCACCACTCATTCCAGCCCTGAAAACGAGAATCACAAAAAAGAAGTACAGGCTACAGCATACACAGTGGACTTTCTTTCATGGTTCTTTTCATCACACTAAATGCAGCTAAAATCATTTCGCTGCATGGTAACAGTCAATTCCAAATTCAACCAAAAGTTCATATTGATTTCCTTTCCCATTATTTAGATGTGAATGCTTCAGTCGGCGTTCTATCTCCACACCTTTCACTGCATGAAAAGCTAATTGCTAATGTCAATACAATGACAATACTGTAGCTCAGCTCCTCCTACCAAGGACAAAACCATAAAAAACCAGACCGTTCAGGAAATGAGGGCTTTTGAAACAGACGTTCACTGTACAGTAATTACTGCCTTGCTATGGAGATAATGATGTTGATTGGGCCACAAAAAGAAAAAGATGGGATCTTATTGCTTCGTCTTCAAGCTCTTTCGTGAATCAAATATTACCCGCTTGCTGCAACGGCAACATTAACCTCCCATTTAGACTGACATGTTGCCTTTGTAGTAGTTGTAATTCATGTCTAGTTCACATGCATATACATACTATTTAAGCATTGTTTTCATGTTTGCTGTTGTCTGACTAGCCTTGTAAATTAGACAGCTGCTGTATCTGTCAGTGAGAGAGATGTGTTGACCAGATATACCAAAACACTGCATGCTCAAGCTTCACCAACCAGGCTTGAATGCAACATGAATACAACTGTAACAACAATGGATCTGACGAGTATTGGGTAAATAACTTTTTAAAATATTTTATAAACATAATCTAGCCTTGATTGAACGCATATCTTGACATAAAGACAATTTTTTCTGACTAAAAGAGACATATCTTGTTATCTTTAGTTACATACCGACATCTACACAAAGGCACAGAAATTAACTGTGAATAATTCATAAAGGGTTTTAAGGCTTCATGGCTGAGAATTAATACAATACGTCTTTCACTGAGATGACAAATATACACAATTCCGCCTCCCCCCGTTTACCCATGACGTCACATTATGTTCCCATGACAATAGCTTCAAGGTTTATAAGAACACATGTGTGAAGAATAAAGATGTATCTAACACAAGATGCTGTTGGACTAAAATCTGCATAGAAGAGTGTCGGTCCTGATATGGGGTCTGTACAACGATTCACACTAGTGATAGACAATGTAGTGACAAGGTGGTGTTGGGAGAGGGGTAGAGAACGGCGTGTAAACTCTGTAGAGAGTGGAGTAGAGAGAGAGAGTGCAATTTGAATCTGGTATTATTTTTAATGGTTTATATGTTTACAGACCAGTGCGTCCATGCACCAGGGAAGGAGTCACTAAAAGTTTAGAACCACAGGGCTAAACGGTCACACTGTGTGGCTGTGTTAATGAAGGAAACATGGCCTGCCAGTGAGTGTTAACAAGGCTGTAGGCAGCCTCCGGCCAGCGCTGGTCCATCTGGGGGACTACTGGCCCATATGGTCACACTCAGACAGAACCAACGGAAGAGTTCCTGCATTGCTAAATTCACCAGTGAAGGAGCGGTACTCTCCGCGGCACCTATGGCACACAGAGAATTACAGCAAAATGCCAGAGATAAATGGAGCTCTCTCTGCCTCTCCTTTTGTCAACTCCCCCAACACACACACACACGCGCACACACACACACACACACACACGCGCACACGCACACACGCACACGCACACACACACACACACAACGCATAACATTTGTTTTCCTCACCTCATTTGTCCTCCATGGCATAGGCAGCACTGGGCTACGGTTCTATTGCAGCCATTTGTCCAAGACCTTTACCTTTAGGACTGCATTTCACACGTGTGCTATATGTTTCTCTAAATACCTGCATATTAATTGAGTCACCAAAGCCACAGACCTTGTTAAGTGTGGGGGGAACAGGTATTCAAATGACCGAAATGCCATTGCGGTGCCTTTGTAGTCTTATGTGCTCGGCAAATGTCAAACTGATTTTTCCGACATGAAATGAAGGGCAGAATTGGAACATGTATCCTCCCTTTTAAGTCGCTTTCTGATAAAATTCTAATTAACTTCAATCCTGACTGACAAGTGACAAGGGATGGGAGGAGAAACAGGCCTATGTGGAAGATCAGAAAAGGCTCTGTGATGTGCTTAAATGATTCCTCGGGTCAGTTTGCACTGCAGAATTGGCCTGGTTGTGTACAGTAAGTAAAGTGAAATAAAAAAACAAACAACTATTGTTAAAGTGTGAGCTGCTATCTTGTCTGCCTTTTTAAATATTTACATCGACAACCTTCATTCTAAAAAGAAGAAAGGTTCTATAAACTATCCAATTTATTCAATATAAAATATAGTTGTGTCAACAAAGACATTGTAGGTATATTGTTTTCAGACACTATGATTGGAAATTTTGAGACGGGAGCCCACGGTAGACTGGGATCTACTGGGGGTGTCCTGTCACTTCAGTCTGCCCATCATCTCATGAATACATGTACAGCTGAAACTCACACCAGCAAAAAGGAGATGGGCAGAATTAACTGGGAATCAGTATTCCGGCTCACGCTCAGCCCCAACACTGAGGCAGGCTGAAATAATACAGGCCTCGGTCCTCTATCGCCACAGGCATAATAACTTCTCAAGCATATCAGAGTGCCCCAGCTGTGATCGCGCAGCCTTATCACTTATCATTTAGCCGCCATGTAACACTTTGAACAAATTTCATTTTCCCCCCTTTTTCTTCGATTCAAAATGTAAAAATGCATTTCAATGGGGGGGGGGGGGTGATATCTTCCCC
>JAODLI010000014.1:1235715-1249522 GCA_027575585.1 Percopsis omiscomaycus | reverse complement strand
CCCCCCCCCCCCCCCCCCCCCCCCCCCCCCCCCCCCCCCCCCCCCCCCCCCCCCCCCCCCCCCCCCCCCCCAAAAGAAGAAAACATAATGTTAGTCTAATCTGCCTGAAGAATGTCCTCTGTTTGAAGTTGACAGTGTTCTATCTTCCCGGGGGAATAATTGCCTTTTGAGTACAGCGGCCGGGGCCACGGAGGTAAGCCAGCAGCGGGTATGCACCTTACAGGTGCGCCCTTGGTCAGACAACCTGCTCCTTGTTCTAGAGAGAGAGAGAGAGAGAGAGAGAGAGAGAGAGAGAGAAAGGGAGGGGGGGAGGGGTGGTGGGGGGTGCCAGACCTGAAAGAATTCATGCTGGACAGGTGAGACGTTGCTAGGCACTAGAATGAGCAGAGCGGCGGCGGACTCTCAAATCAGCTCGCATGCAAACCAAACTGGGGCGAACAAAGAGCCCTGGTATGTCCACCTCCTGCTCCACCTGTCTGGTGGAGATGACAAATTCTTGTCATTAAAGGTTTATCGCTTTGTCTGATGAGGTTTGCAATTGCTCCTGGTGTAATCTGTTTGATTTAAATGACAACACACTTGTAACGATAAATCCTTGGCTGCCCAGTGCAGAACTTTGAACATAGGCTTTGTGATTCAGCCCAGGGTGTTCAGCGTACAGTATGAGCCTACGGATGGTTTCCCCACAGAAACACTGATGGGCACGCTTGCCCATTGATAATAAAGTTTAGAATCCTAATCATTTCTGTTAAAGAGTAGCTGTTTATCAGCCGTGCAGGATACAGTTCTGCTGTGGCCCACAGCCTAAGACAAACTGAATCTCCACTTCATTTGTCAAACTTCTCTGACTTTCATGGGGGCCTATTAATTGAGCAGAAAAATCTGTTCGCCTCTAAACATGGCATTGAAAGCTGCTGAACAGCTGTCCCAGCTCTGGAGAATCATATGGAAGAATGCATTATCGGCCTTGTTTGAATATTCCCTTAGATTTGGAATAATCAGGCAGCTATTCAGCAGTGAGATGGCCAGGCACAGATGCCAAATCACAGATGAGGGGGAGCTCTTACCCTGCCGGTGGTTCACACACAAAAACAACGCAATGAAATACCGTCAATATTGCAGGTGTGCTTTTTATTCTGTACCTACTAGACACAATAGCGAAGACATCTTCTTTCCGGCCCTTTTTTTCTATCGAATTTCCCCTTTCTTTCCCCCTGCAATGTTCAAGGTGATCTGAGCTTTGCATACGGTTGATTAATCCTATTGCTCTGTAGCAAACATTGATCACAGAAATGATTAGAAATGCATTAGTCAGCAGGCTGTTTGGAGCGGTTGGGTTTAAGTGCTAGTGCCAAGCCATTTCCCATAGGTGTCCATGTTTTTAATTCTGTTATATAGAATTTTGCAAATGGATGCATGCATGCCGCCCAAATACAGCATCAAAGGTTTAATGCAGACAGACGTAATTTAATCTCCTAGATGGCAGGCCTGATGGACTCTGTAGCGAAGGCATCCCTGCTAAATTCATTACGCTAAAAGTTGCTAGATCTCACTATCTGATGAGCGAGCGACGAAGGAGCATAACCTGGGCTTTGTGTGTTTTGAGATCTTCCAGACCTGCTTCCAGACTGTCCCCTAGACTCACTGGTTTACAGTAATCTTAGCCGTTACCTTTGTAAATGATTACAACTTCAACACTAACTTTAAATTCCATTTGTTTAAAATGATTTACTTGCCACTGAGGGCTGTACAAATAATCAGTTTACTACACATAGAGCAGAATAGAAGACAAGGAATGATACTGCCATCTAGTGAATCATTATTTAACAGAATGACTTTTATGACCCCCTTGAAGTGTACTGTAAGTAAATACAATATTCTCCGTCAGCACAATGTTGTGTTTTTAAATGAGAGGGGGAAAACAATTAATTATTTAACTTTAATTAAGATTTGTAAAATATTTTGGGTGGGGTGAGGTGGGGGTTACCTGGCTGGAAGTGGGGGTGTTTTTTACCCTTCTTGAAGCAGAAGGCAGTGTATAGAGCACCTGATTTCATTCCAGCCTTCCTCTTTTCTCATGGCTCGTGTGTCTCCACACTTCACCTTTGCTCATCACACAAGTCCTTATTTATTTACGCAATACCTTCTCCTGGTTTCAGTCACTTTGAATTCACTTTAAATAGCTTTTAGAGCTTTTGTTTGTATTGTTGTTGTGGTCCATGGCTGAGCCTCTTATAGTTCACACAGGAAGAAAATACAAACAAAACAAACTCGCAAGCTTGGAAAAGCAATTTGGGATGACATAGTAAAAGACTAGCCTGGTTTCAATCCCATGCATGGCAGTTTTGGTGCTTAGCGATGCATGGATGTCTTTAGGACTTGTACTGGCCCGAATGCAGCCCCAAAGTATCACTGAAAAATTCTAATAATTGGGGGTGGTTTTTTTTTTCAGGCTAGTAAAAGGCATTCAGAGATTTGAACATTGTATCGCTGACACAAATACACTGCTCAAAAAAATGAAGGGAACGCTGAAATCACACATCAGGTCTCGATGAACAAAAACCATTAAAGATCAAAATCTTTACTGTTTATTGTATTACTGTATTAATTAGCAGAGAACAAAAGGACATGACAACAGTCAATGGAAACCAAAATCACCAACCGATTGAGGGCTGGAGTCAAACTCACACTGAAAATCTAAGTAATCACACAGAAATCACAGGCCCCATGCTACCAGTAGTGATAAAGACACCAGCAAAACGCAAAACTAGAGAAGAATCATTGAAGAAGGATAAGGAGAGTGTAATTGTCTGTGGCCACCACCTGCAAAACATTCCCTTTTTGGGGGTTGTCTTGCTGTTGCCTCTCCAGTGCCCCTTTTGTCACTTTATTTAGCACCAAAACAGATGACATTGATTCAGAATGCTTCTTAACTGGACAGATTGATACCCCTGAAGTTTAATTGATTTAGTGTTATATTGTGATGATTATGTGTTCCCTTAATTTTTTTGAACAATTTATTAATAATTTGTCAATTTTACAAAATCCAATATACAAATATTTCAATTGTCATAGAGGCAGAGTTACAAAATGTTACGGCTGCAATGCTCCATTAATGCTCCATTAAAAACAAAAACAAACATGGTCACATGTCACAAATGTTAACGTCAATCATGCCACTGAAATCCATTTATAAGATCCAGATACATGAATCCCAAGACAAGATCTCTTCTGCGGCACTTTGGATCGGTTCTAAACAACGAGACACCTTTAACAATTAAAAGGCATGGCATGGTTTAACAGCAGAGGTGCAAATAAGGGCCCTCCGAAGGAACGTCTAGCCACATGTTCTACATTCCCCATTAAAAACCAAGGAAAATTAATGAGCTTCCATTGGCACCCTCACAACAAAGGGTTCTATAAAGCAGCTTAATGTTCCCGGGGAAACTTTACTCTTCGTTAGTTCTCAATCAACCGGTAGCAGCAGATTTTGTTTTTATTTTCCCTGTAGCCCACAATAGGTACCATAATGCAACTCACAGCAACTCACTGGTTTCCTTGACTAAAAAAGCAAAGACTGTATATATATATATGTGGCTATATATATATACAGTATGTGGCTGTAAAATGAAAGCTATAATACATTTTATTTAATAAAATAAAAATACAGTGCCCACGCCTTGTGTGATCAAAAGTCTATAAACCTATAATTTTCTCTGCTATTCCATGTTTGTTTTTATGTTTATTTTAATAAACTGAGAATCATAACTCGTCCCTGTGATCTGATTTGTATGTTAAACCTGCTTGTACACAGTTAACAACACTTAAGAATCAAAGAGCGCAGAGGTTTGCAGAAAGGTATTAATTAGAACTTTATTTATGCAGATGCTTTGTAAATTTGCATAAAAAGCAATTCCACAGATGGGTTTATGGCAGTAATGACCGTTCCAGACTGCAATAAAACATCTGCTTAATCACAACAGAGACAGTCAATGGGTGCTGTGAAAAGCAGGCTGTCCAAGTACATCTCAAAGAAAGTAGTGAGGTGGGCTGCCAGTTTAGATAGGTTACAGGAGAGGCAGCAGGTTGGGGGGAAACATGTTCAAAAGAAACATTAGTTGAAAGACTTTTTTTTTACAAACATTTGCTGGTGGTACTTTGAATGCTCTGATGTTGAGAAAAAATACCCTTATCATGTTGGCAGAACAAACCACTTACTGTGTCTAAAGAATTCGGATCCATGTCAAGCCAAGCCTTTGTCAGCGAGTGCCAAATATTTTGAAAATGTTTACTTTGTCTTTTTTTTTTTTTTAATCCATGGGGCACAAGACACATGCGCGCACGCGCACATGCAAACACAATCATTCACACAAACACAAATGGAAACACGCAGCCGTTCGCGCAAACACGACCATTCACAACACATGCGCGCACACGCACACTCGGAGACACAACGGCAGTGTGGCTGCAAGGTCACTCCAAGTATTGATAAATCACCCAGCTGTGATTCCCTCCTGACAGCTCAGACTAACATCAAGCTGGATGGGGTAGAACAAAAGACCATCAAGCGGCCCTTTTCCTGACACTTTTATTCAATCACGGCCAGATTGCTTACGACAGCACCAGCAGCTGTTTCGTCTTCATCTTTCCCCATTTGATAAAGCGTGTCAAGTCATATTTCTGTAAGTACTTCACCTCACCCCATACTGCGCTGATCCACGCCCGATTCGGCATATGCACATTCCACATGAGGAGATCGTCAAATGGGTCAGGGAGTAATGACACCCTTCTGAAGGTCGCGCTGCGTCGAGGTGGGGTGGGGGTTTGAAAGGTGTGCGGGGTGGGAGGAGGGGGGGGCAGCGACAAAGCAACAAGCTGAAGGTCAAAGATAAGACCGCGGCGGGAGAGATATCTAAGATAGCCACGAGAAAATTAAACAATGAGGGAAAGGCGGTAAGGCGGCTTTGATTGTTGCGATTGTGTGTTGTTTAGGAGCGAGGGGCTGTTATTTTAGGAACGGCATCCCTTTTTGAGATCTTCTGTTGACCTTGTCCCTCCCCATGGGATGCCGTGGTCACTGGTAGGACAGAGAATTATTGCAGATGTCTATTGTTTGTTTACGATCAAACGTCAGTCCCCCGCAGACTGAAAGGAGATTTCCATTTTGCAACTGGCTTTTAATGTTTACATTTAGATTGCCTTAGCAGGCGCTGCCTTCCTGCCCGCATATCTGATCATAATTACAGGTGCTTGAATGTATTGGAGATGGGATGTGTTATGTTTAATACTGTAAAATCACTTACAGTAAGGACAAGGGCAGGATAGTCTAGTGGTCCAGGTGTTGGGACTCCCAGCGGGAAGGTCGTGGGTTCAAGCCCCAGAGTTGGCCTACCTGTAAGTATCCTTGAGCAAGATGCCTAACCCCTATCTGCTCCATATAATAGCATCATGTGATTGTAAGTAGCTTTGCATAAAAGCCTCTGCTAAATGACCCAATACAAAACAATTATCCTAATTTAAATGTGGCAATTTGAAGACATAATAAATTTGCTGTTTATATTTTTTACTAAGTCAATTAAAATGTATGCACTTCATTTCAGTATTAAGTGCTGAAATGAATAAATATTCATTATTAAATGCATGCCTTTGATTCAAGGCTGCATTCAAATGACAGTCATGCCAATTCTTAAGTCCTGAAAAGGAAACAAACCGGTCCAAGTTAGAGTGCCTTTATAATGAAGTACGATCTCAGAATGTTTTCATTATCATGCGCGGCCTCCAGAAATGGCAGGGCCATTTTGTCCAGAGTGAAGGGACACTAAACTCTGTAGAAAAGGATGTAAATCAGGTGGAATGTGGAAGATGCTTTTATGAAAAACGGGACAGCTCACTCCACTCAGACTTGGCCAGGCTCCCAGGAATGCAGTTAGCTAGCGTACAATCACTGCCTATTCACTGTGGCACAGCTGCTGTGGACATATGTTACCCACCAAAGGAGGAGGACATCAACCAAGCCCACCTTGAACAGGTTAGCACGTGAATGACATTTACTCATTTGACAGCCTGCCCTCTTCCCGCTATATTTTCCCTTGCTCGACAAATAAGTTCTCCTCCGGCGCGGCCCAAACTTTATGCCAAGAAAGTCCAAGAAAAAAACGGTATTTTGTTTAGAACATCAGGTCAAAATCACTTTTCACATTTTGCTGATTTAGAAAAAAATGACATCTCTAAACAAAACATGAAATGGATATCAACCGTCATTTTATATGTTTCATGACGACAATGATTCTGAGGGGACAGTAATGAAGAATAGATCAGCAGAAGACCTTATTTCCTCCCAGCCCTCAGCAAATGACCAAAAGTGCGAGAAAAGATACATATATATCCCGAGTCGTCTTTTATCGAGGGGCTTAAAACCTAAACTTTGAATCTAACCCCAAATGATATGCATATTGAAGTGACCTTTCACACCCTCTTTCATAAAGCGAAGAGAAGTGGTTGATATGCAAAAGACCACAGATCCTTTGGCTCATCATTCAGACGGTTTCAGCACTTTTGCTTCGCGGCCCTCCCAAGACATTATGCTCACGTGAGTCACTAACAGATGAAATGGCCTCCTCCATTACACTGGAGTTACACATCAAACGTAACATTTTTTGCTGTTATTGCAGAAACCCCCCCCCCCCCCCCCCCCCCCATCTCTAGTCGTAGAAATGGGTGACACACACACACACACACACACACACACACACACACACACACACACACGAAGGGGGGGCATTGTTTTTTCTGACCTACACTCAAAATCCACTTGATGCAATGTCAAACACTTTGAATAGAGACGGAGAACGTGCGAGATAACTGCAAACCTTTCTCACATTATCCATTGTTAATACACATTCCTTTGTCACCCATTTCTACGACTATAACCTATTAGCTTTAGTGAAGTGCTCGGAGCCAATGGAGCCTTGTTCGCCCAGCGAACAGGGCCATTTACAGGAGGCAGCGCCTAGAGCTCTCTAATGACTCTATCAGCTACACTGATGGGAGCAAATGGCACCGTGAGATTTCCACGAGTTCCCATGAGCACGCATTGCATTTGTTCCCCTTTATTTCTGTTATTGCGCCCTAATGGTCCAACATGCATACTTATGCAGAACATTTCCAACGACTGTAGCGCCACCTGATATATTGAGAAATAGCTTTCCTTTTATACACCCCTCACCCAACCCTGCCCCTCCCCCCTCCCCCCAGTCCATTTTTCACTCGACTGCACTACAATATACATCACATGAGGGCTCTGTCATCTTTAGGCACTTTAAAAATGTGCCTCAATTTTAAAAAAAAAGTTTTTTTTTAATTTAGTTGTGAATCTCCAAATGATCCGTTAGCTCCTTAACCCGTCCACAACCTCAAGATTATTTCTGTGATTTCCAGGGGAATACGCAAGTGAGAGCCAGCCTGATCCTACACCTCGAGTCTAACAATTACCGGAAACTCTGTGTAAGATAAAAGAACAGAATGTGTGTTTCCCTTTGTGAGAGACGGCGTGAAGTCACTGGAGTATTCATTAAAACCGTTGTGTCCTGTTTGAAATAGAACTGGTAGAGGCTGTGGCTGTGGGCATCTCTCTTCAAGAGATATAATGATCCTCCAATTAGAGATAAAAATTGGAGACCTGTTTATTAGTCCTAATTCATGTCCTAATTGTGCTGAGCGTATCAAATGTCACAGAGGAGAGAGAAAAAATCAACAATTTGCACATTATAATTATAGATCTATTAATAGTTTCACAACAATGACAAGTAAAGCTATTCACATCATTTTGTGCTGTCAAGGACAATACCAGGGAATTGTCAATGTATTCATTAAAGCATGCGTTTATAGCAGCTCAATGACATCTTGCATTTCAACGGTGACTGTGAGCCTCTTCAGATAAATTACACTTTTTTTCATTAACAAGAATGGTCTTGGTATTATTAATTCTAAATGGATTTTCAGACACCAGTCTACATTTGTAGCTTATCATACAACGGCAGGCTTTGGTGGATGTAACAGCATTTTCATAATAAAAAAGACCTCATAAATGTATTGTTGAGTTTCCTGTTTCATCAGTGTGCACTAAAAATGAAATGGTAATAAGTAGTAAAACCTTTATTTTTTATTCCTTAATGCACCCGCAAATCTTGTCTTTTGTAAATATGGAAAGTAGAACTATTTAGTATGAAAATGTTTTATCCATATATCAGCCATAACAGCAATGTCTCTCAATACTGGTATCCATTAATAGTGATATTGTTTAAAACAAATTTCCACATGCACATAAGCAGAAAAAGTATGTTTCTTATAATAAAAATAGATATTAATACAATTCTCAGTGGTGTAAGTAACACATGTTATGTTTAACTCCAGCTATGCTTGGTATGTATACTGAAGTTAAACCAACGCAGTAAATTAAACTATTATAGTTAGGTTGAAGAAGCATAAAGGCATCATAAAGACTGCAGAGCCTACTCTCCTTGTGATTGTTTGTTGTTCATGAATGCCACTGATTGAGATACAGCTGGAAAGTGTCTCTACACAGCATCTGTAATCCCATCAACATTTCCTCAGCTTGTGCCTTTACTGCTGTGCCCACTACTTGAAAACGGCAGTGGCAACTGTGTTTAAAAATGCAGTAGTTTCATTTTTGTTTTCTTTTATTTAGGCTCTTTTTTGTTTGATTTCAGCGTAATCAGGATGAGGGTCTGTATCTACAGTTAAAGCTTACTTGGGATGAACTCACACAGCGCGGATCACATTACATCATTTCTCCTTTGGTTATTTGTTCCAGAAAAAAACAAACAAGTGCCAAAATGACAAATGACAAAATGATAAAGAGAGCAATATTCATATGTATTATTCTACGATAAACTAGGAAGAACGACTAGATGATAACAGATATAATAATATCTAATAATAGTATTTCACGCGGAGGCACTGGGAACCGTGAGAAGCATCAATTTCAATTTAACATTTCTGCTGCAAGGAATAATGAATCTTGGAAGTTATCAATTTTAAGACGGTAAAGATGGACAGAATGGCCGGTAGCAGATACAGTATATTTTTAGTAAAATTAAGTTATATGCTTTAACATGTCAGTGCTTTAGAATGCACTGTAACATCAGTGCTCAAATATTACCCCTAAATCATTCACAAAAGAGAAACGTGGAAAATTTAGTTTTGTCTTGCTCATTCTGTGATGTCACCCCATGTTTGTATACTAAACAATCTATTAATAATCAATTGAAAAAAGTTGGAGAACCAAAGTACAGTAATACCGCATAATGCAGAAATATTCTGGATATCTTGGATAAAGAAACACATTTTGTGGTTGCTTATACATCCTTACTTTATTTGCTTTTATTTTATTAGCACTGTGGTTTATGATTTCTGACTATTTTAAAAAGTGGGGATAAAGTGGTGCTTTACGCTAAACTAATATTTGAGAGCATAGAATGTATTAGTTTCGACAGCATAATTGCTTCAGAAGTTGCAACGCCATCTCAGTACACTCTAAAATATTCACACAGATAAGCAAGGCGTTCGGGGGATTTACTATGACTTAGATTCTCAAATCTCTCGAATCTCAAATCTCTGATGACGAGGAAATTATTATTCAAAGCACTTGACATGCTGTTCAATAGACTGTGACAGTTTGTAATCCACATGATTAAGAAATTAGTGAGGCAACAAGTGATGAAACCGTGCAAAGCTTCTGGTGACACGGGTGTGAATATAACGTGGATGCTTGATTTTCAACCTTATACAGTTGTGGGTTAAAATGCTTCAACGATGAACATGTTACTGGAAAAGTGAGCATGCCCCTTAAACAATGCACACCTACTGTATACTCTGAGCACATCTAACCACAGGTCCAAATAAAGTAACCTTTAACCTTTGCATTTGCATTTTAATTATTGTCTATTGTGATGGAACACTGAAATCCACTACCCCCACGTAGGCCAAATGAGACAGGGTAAACATTTCTGTGGATATACAAACTGTTCTAAAGAGAATTAGCGCTTGTGTCAGAGATGTGAGTGAGATGGACTGGGAGAGGCGTTCTGCTGTGGCCGGTGTAGCTCTGCTCTGGACAAATTAATTTGCGGCTAAGATGACTTAGATCAACTTTGAAAAACACTAAGATGAAAAACCATAAAGTGATTACAAACGGCGACCAGAATGACAAGTATTATCAACAAAAATTAATCAGGTGCATCTTTTCATGAACTCAATTAATAATGTGCAACAACGGGGTCTTTTTTCCCTGAAATGAAAATTAATTAGCAGGGGAAGGTCACTCCGAGATGCTGACATCACTCATCAGGCCGCTGTGGCAGTTCTAATTATTTGTCTTCCAGGCTTGGCTGATCAGAAATTATTGCCATACCTGAGCAACATTTAGAAAAAAAAAGCTTTTGTTTAAAGCGCTTTTAATTAGACCTGCTATTTGATTAATGCCTTGTAAGCGCTCAGGATCGGCCCTCTTATCAGCATTTCTGACAAGTTTGCTGGGTATTGTTGTGTGAAAGACGTTCACTGACGCTAACCGACTGTTTAGTATCTAATTCGTTCACTTTACTTGCAATTAAAAACCTATTTACCGTGAGGGCACTTGTTGATATTAATAAAGATGTTGTAAACTTTGACAAAGTGCTTTACATCAATACCTTCATGAATTATGGAATATTAAGGAGGTGTGGTGAATCTGGATTATGTCGATCAGACTTTTATGAGGATCACAACAATGTGCGGTTGAAAAAGAGGCACACCATAGACCCTAATATTACTTAATAGGTTGAGAGGAAACCACTTTACATCCGTGTTGTTGTTCATTGTGCAACAGCACCCTTGTTGCTCACAGCACAGACTTAGAGAAAGCATGTGACCCTGGCCCTACAATTTACTGCCTTATTGCCGGCCATAATTAATAACGGGAGACAAAGGTCACTCTAAGCCAACATGATTGCCTAACCCCTGCCTGATAACATACAAAGCCACTACTGGGCCCCTTGGTCACACAAAGGAAAGACATTTCAAGCAGCAGAACTATCATACAGGATCAGGCTCTAATATACAGGAGCCAGCAGCATATTTCCACAGCAGGCTGGCTTCAACACTTCTTCGCGTGCGCACATTTTGCTGGGTTGAATCATCGGCTGAACTATCTTCAAGCCTTTACTACATCAATTCATATTACCTGAAAATTAGCAAAGTTATACTTCCAAGCTCACAGTACATTTGATCCAAATAGACTCTAAATGCCATTTCTGTTCCTATTAACCTACGGATCGGTGTGGCAGATATTTTCATGAGGTTGCCGTGGAAAAAACACGAGGCTAATGGCTTGGTTGTGACAGCGCTATTCATGATGATTTATGATTCTGTGTTTAAGTTGATTACTGTACTGCTGACTCCGAATACTATTTCAATTAGTGCACTGAAGGTCACTCTACGAAATCCCTCCATAATCTATTCCTATTAACACTAATGCGCCCAGTATCCATATCTGTTCACCCTTGTTGATTCAAATCATCCCGGCTCCTAACGGCCAGCTTGTTTACCAGTTTACTGGTTCGGACGTATCCTTGATGCTAATTTTCCTCCTCGGTGTATCATTAATGTCTCCCATCTTGACACATGGCTAGGAGGGACATCTCAATAGAGCTTGGCTGCCTTTTATGGCTTTTATTGTTTCTAATTTGTTTTTCAGATCAAGTGATATTTATGCTGAATCAAATTGATCGTGAAACCCCAACAGGCGAGCGCGGCTCTATAACGTCAGCTTAGAGAAGCAACAACGCCATATTACTTCAGTCATCACGAGAACCAAAATAGCCTCGGTGTGATCAAATTTTTAGAGGTCTAAATTAATTTTACATCACTTTCATTCATACTCCTACTCACCCATGCAGGGGAGGAAATTAGCTACCTGTATTTAATCTAATATGTTCCCACTGTAAGCGCTGGTGGACATGATAGACTTAATCAGTTCACACTGGATCAAATTGCTTACCAGACAGCGCCTGAATAGTTTCAAAGAGAAAGTCTGTGACTTTGTATACTGAATAGCACACACTGTATGCTATAAATATACTTACTTCTGCTTACCACACAAATATAGTAGGTCTAAACCTGTCTGAGGCAGCATTCACCAGACATTCACAAGTCATCTCATGTCAACTACATGCTACGTGTTAAGATAATCAGCAAAGCGTTCCATTCTTTTTAAAAGGGACAAAACCAACTTTTACCAGCCGGCGGAGGCCCACATGCACACAGACAGGCTTTTTTTTAAGAGAAGGGTAAAAGTGCTGACAATGTCACCAGTTGATGGGACTCTATCCGAGGATAGGTGAAAACACTTGGGCACAGTGACATCAATTTTCAAGATGATTTAACTCCATGCTCCTGTGTTGAAGGAAAGAAACTTCAGGTCCCTGATTTACCTCCTATGACAGCCACGCGGCCCCTGAAACAATGTTTCCAAGGCTACTAGCGAATGACGAGTGGTCACGTCTGTATAGCCATCCCCATTGGTTTGATTTATGTGGCCGGGATCCAATAAAAATGGCAATCAAATCAACCCAGCCACTTTACAGGTAGAGGGCTGTCTGATTGAGTTGTCGAAGGCATGGCTGAGGCTCAGAATGATTATGCTAGGAAACGGAGAGGGGTCCATCTCTCCGCGCCCAACAAGGACACCATACATCTCCCTGTGCTGCTTTCCTACTCCACTGTGAAATGTATCCAAAATAACTGCACACCTACCGCTCGCCCGCCTTCCCTCTCTGAAGGTTATTTGTCGTCTGAAGGACTCCTCCTGTCAGCCTATGATGAATGCCATGTACACAGACAAGAGCAGCGTCAGGCCCCAGGATTAGCCAGAAAACTCACTGATCTGTGAATAACCTAAAAAAGAGGAGCCGAAGATTAGCGATGATGCTTTTAGGAATGATCCATCAAACTCAACTGCCTCAGTCACTCAAATGAATCATCTCACTTGATTCTTTAACCTAGGAGGAGCGCGCACGACGGCCGCGCTGCCCGCGGGTCACGGAGATCATTTCCAGGATGTTTATTAAATCAGTGCTATCAATTTTCTTACTGATCATCTTTTATCTGTCTTGTCCTTGGGGAGGAGTCAAGCACACAATGATGTTAAAGGTTGCCATGTTCAACTTATAGCTTTCCTATTCAGCCTCCACGGCTCCATTGACAATATTGAATTACAGCAACTGCCATAAAGCCCAAATTGCTATCTGAAATATGCCCTTGATTGAGAAGGCCTGCCAGAGATGTTCACCCCACGTCTGTTAACAAAGCGACTGTACAGTTCAGGACAGGCAAAAATAAACAGAGCAAATAATAATCATGTGAACTATTTGCTTTGGCTCTGAACTAGTGACAGCGTAGGCAGACCTGTTTACTGTGCATGAGGAAGCACACATTCAGGAAGTAAATTGGATCAAAGCACAAGCAGCTGCTTAAGTACTTACTCGCCCCGATAAGCAGAGCGAAATCACCATCATTGTTGCATTAGACTGACTTGCCTCAGTCACAGCCAGGAAAAGCAGTCAGGAAGAGAAGAGAGTGGGGCTGATCGTGTACAGCAGCTCTGTGTGTCATGAAGGAGCTGCTGGCCCACTGCCAAGCTGTAAGAGAACAATTGAACATCGCTGTAGAGATCTTTTTGTGTGTGTGTGTGTGTGTGTGTGTGTGTGTGTGTGTGTGTGTGTGTGTGTGTGTGTGTGTGTGTGTGTGT